>OY720459.1:34289369-34291869 GCA_963082715.1 Harpalus rubripes | reverse complement strand
ACATACATACATACATACATACATACATACATACATACATACATACATACATACATACATACATACATACATACATACATACATACATACATACATACATACATACATACATACATACATACATACATACATACATACATACATACATACATACATACATACATACATACATACATACATACATACATACATACATACATACATACATACATACATACATACATACATACATACATACATACATACATACATACATACATACATACATACATACATACATACATACATACATACATACATACATACATACATACATACATACATACATACATACATACATACATACATACATACATACATACATACATACATACATACATCGTAAAAATAGTAAAATCGTATTCTAGGGACTTTAAAACGTTCTTATTCATTAAAAACGCACCACCGAATTTATATATATATATATATATATATATATATATATATATATATATATATATATATATATATATATATATATATATATATGCATTAGCTATTTTTCGAGACTAAAAATATTTTCATGTTCACAGTAAAATAATTTAAAGCTTGTGGCTGCTCGTGGTGTGGTTATTTGTTCCTTTTGCACAGTTAAACAGAAAAATAATGAATTTTAAAAGTGTGCGCACATCAAGGTCGTATGCTACATTGAAGCAGCTGAGAATCTTTCTGTTCACGCTATCACGTCAAGCTACGAGAAGCAGTGTTCTCAACTGTATTTAAATAATTTTGATTTGAATAAAAAAAATATGGCATCGAATGAAGTTAATATTATAAAATTATTCGAAACTTTTACAACGAAAGTAAATAATTTGCAAAGTTCAATGAATATTTTATAAAGCACGATGCAAAATATCATTGACAAAATTAAAAATGCCGAACTGGAATAGGATTTAAAAATAAAAGATCAGCAAATAGAATTTTTAGAAAGGAAAAACCAAAAGAGAAATTTGTTATTGTTTGGTGTACCTGAGGAAAAAGCGAAAAATTGGAAGAAGACATAGTTAAACAATTAAACATCAATTGGAATCTTCTAAACATTACAGCTGTTGACTTGGATAATGTGAAAAGGATTGGAAAGTTTACAAACAATAAAATAAGACCAGTACTTGTTGAACTTTTTTAATTAAAGTAAAATATTTAAAAAATGCGTTTCTATTAAAAATATGTTTACTAAAATATCTGTTGAACGAGATTACTCGCAAAAGGCATTAAACATTAGGAAAACTTTAAAACCCTATTTCATAAAATCAAAAAAGGATGGCTATAAAGCAAATCTGTTCCGAGATGTGATATATGTTAATGGAACTAAATATACAGCAAACGACTTTAATGACGTGAAAACGGAGGCTACGGTAAATGAACACGTTACTAACACAATATAAAAAAAGATACTTCTTGTCCCTTCAGTTCCTGGGCGCTCCACAAGATGATACTATCAATACCCAGGAACGTATTCATCAGTCACAGAAATCCAATAAATTTCGAGATTATGTTAACCAAAAACCAAAACTACAACAAAGGGAACTCCAAAAAACCAGCAGAAAAAAACCAAACAGATGCTTATCTAAAACAGGACAACCAGACTAACATATCCAGACCAGCCAAAGGACCAACTCTACAGCAAAAAAAATTCAGAAAAGGAGTAATTTCTCTAAAAGATCATTTCTGCAATATTCCTTTTGGAACATTCAAGGTTGTAAAAACATACAATTTAAGCACTGATGAAGAAAATCTCATCATAATGCAACAAGATATTATTTGCCTCACAGAAACATGCTTTGATTTCGAAGTAAAAGAAAATTCTCCCTTCTTAAACCACTGCAATAAATACCAACAAAAGCTTCAAAGGAATTTAGCACTGGCAGAGTAATTGGGGGTATTTTAATATTTTCTACATTACCATCAGGAAACATAATTGAAGACAGCGAGTTGCATTGGATGTTCTCAATATACAAACAAATACGCAAAATGTGGAAGTAACTTACTTTTCCCTCTCGTTTGAGTATGATAACATCAGTGAGACTTTTTTTAGAACACATAAATACTTTCGGTAATGATTATAACGCAATAATCGGTGAAATAAATCAGCTTAATTATGAGATACCAGTAAACAACAATTAAAATCTGATGTGGCCAACACATTACCTTCCGTTAGTTATATGAGGCATTTACGAAAATTCTACCAGTGAACTGTTACCGGTAAGCAGCTGTTTATCAGGTTATAGCTACCGGAATCGATATTTTAAGAACGCAAGTGGTAAACAGGGTAGATCTATAACCTATAAAAAAATTGAAAATTTGAAACAAAAACATTTCCACTTTTAACTCGCGCGCTTTTGCTTTGCATCACTACTTTTTTTTGAAATGAGATTCTTCATGAATCCGGTAGATGGATCTGGTAGATATAGTACAATTTTCGAACACGGTAACTTTTTGCCACTCGTGATTTCGAACACAG
>OY720459.1:34019369-34284369 GCA_963082715.1 Harpalus rubripes | reverse complement strand
GAAAAAGTTGCATAGATCTTGTTTGGACATAGGTACGTTGGAATACATTAATGATTTCATAGTTATCAAATATGTATGCGTATAAGACCATTTGGTGCGCGCAATACAATTTAAAAATTTTCTTGTCCCTAAGAGCTTTCAGGATGATGATGTTATTAACACTGTAAAGACTAAGTGGGATCCTTCAAAACCGAATTATATAAAAGCGAGCTTCTACATAAAACAGTTAACACTACCAATCCTATAGAGTTATACGACGATCTGACAAATGAAATTAAGAATACCTCTGAACATATTGGTATCGTAAAAACGTAAAATCCCACTAAATTGCTGTCAAAAATCAAAGGGCAAACAATGGTTTACTAGTGCTTGTAAAACATTAAAAAGGGTTACCAGAAAAAGCTTAAGAGACTGTAAAAAACATAATTTTCAAAAAGAAAAATTGGAAATTTATATTGATATTAAAAAAAAAACAATATAAAAACCTCATAGCTTTGGAAAAAAAAGTTAAAGATGACATACTGAAATTAGAGACTGTGACCAATCAAAAGCAATTATAGCAAACAATGAACGTTCTCCAACAAACGACATACTCTAAAAACCCAATAAACCTAAATGATTGGACTAAATTTTTTCGAGAGTGGTATGCCAACAAAATCATAGTCAATGTTACTTTTTTATGTTCACCACCCATATTTAGATGATAATGTATCTATATACGTATGATGTTAAAATGGCACTCAAAAAGCTTAAAGCAAATAAAGCTCTTGGATCTGATGGCCTAATTTATGAACAGATTAAAAATCTGTCTGACACATGGCTGGACTATCTAAAAAATTTACTGAATTCTTTTCTGGATTTAGAAGATTTACAATAAAATTTAAAAACAATAAAACTCACAATACTGCATAAGAAAGGAAACCAAGAGGATATAAACAATTATAGAGGCATAGCTTTTTAAATGTTATAATAAAATTATTTACCTATATTTTGAATGATCGATTACTGAAATAATAATATATTTCCAGAGGCACAATCCAGATTCAGGAAGAAAAGATCTTGTGCGGATAACATATTCACTTTTAATTCAATTATACAGACCTTTTTCTTAACGACTAAACAAGGAGTATATGTTACCTTTATTGACTATAAAAGGGCCTTCGACTCTGTACCACATAATATTCTTTGGCAAAAAATATATTACGCTAGAGTGAGTGGAAAGATTACAAGAACGCTAAAAAACATATATATTGGAACAGTTATGAGACTTTGCGTACATCATAAACTATCCGATGACATCAATATAACGACAGGTGTATTACAGAGAAAATGTACAAGTCCGATTTTATTTTCACTCTATATATCAGATTTAGAAAACTTTATAAGACAAAAAATCTACAAGGTTATCATATAAATAATAACACCGATATTCTCTCCATGCAATATGCAGACGATATAGCTCTTTGCTCATTCGCAGCCGGATATTGAAAGAAAATTAAATGCCTTTAAACGAATACTGCAACATGTATTAACTAACTATAAATAAAGAAAAAACGAAAATAGTTTCATAAAGAGAGACCATCCTGGAGAAGAATGAAACATTTTTGCTAGCAGAAAGAAATAATCTTTGCAAACCCATATACTTACTAAGGGATAACATTTTCAGCATCAGGGTCTTTTAGTATGAATACCATAGAAAAGCTATCTTCAAGCAGAAGAACCTCAGGCGCATTAAAAATACCTTATTTAAAGCACAAACGCACTGTTGGGAAACCTATACAAAGCCATACAATGTAGTTCTACTTGCATTATTATACAGGTCAGAAATATGGGGTCTTCTCCAAGATCAAATCGAAAAAGGACAAGGATTTTATTTTAAATCCATTTCAAAATTGCAAAAAACAACCCCAAATAATATTATCAGGAGGGAAATAGGACTGTATAATCTACATTCAGCAATATTTAAACGAAAAATTTCTTTCTGGCATAAAATCTTAGTCATGCCAGTAGAAATGTATGTGAAAGCTTGCTACAACCAATTTACAGTACTAAGCAATAAACCTCAACAAAATATTTCATCAGAATTGTAAAGCAAGCATAATTGGGTACGAATAATTGAAACAATACTGTGAAAAACAAATTTCTACTGGGTTTGGGAAGAACAAAGCTGTGTCAGATTAAAATCTGAAATAGACAACATAGTTACTTCATTTGATGAAAGGCGCATTAAAAATACCTTATTTAAAGCACAAACGCACTGTTGGGAAACCTATACAAAGCCATACAATGTAGTTCTACTTGCATTATTATACAGGTCAGAAATATGGGGTCTTCTCCAAGATCAAATCGAAAAAGGACAATGATTTTACTTTAAATCCATTTCAAAATTGCCAAAAACAACCCCAAATAATATTATCAGGAGGGAAATAGGACTGTATAATCTACATTCAGCAATATTTAAACGAAAAATTTCTTTCTGGCATAAAATCTTAGTCATGCCAGTAGAAATGTATGTGAAAGCTTGCTACAACCAATTTACAGTACTAAGCAATAAACCTCAACAAAATATTTCATCAGAATTGTAAAGCAAGCATAATTGGGTACGAATAATTGAAACAATACTGTGAAAAACAAATTTCTACTGGGTTTGGGAAGAACAAAGCTGTGTCAGATTAAGATCTGAAATAGACAACATAGTTACTTCATTTGATGAAATATTATACGAAGAAGATAATACAAAAATAGTCAATTCTACATATAATGCATATTTCCAAAAAATCTTGACCAGTCAAAACTACTTCTCTTTCAAAATCCCTTTTAACTCTACGGCAAACTAAGATCAATCAATATTAAGGATTGCTGTTTTTCTCTAAATGGTTTCTATCACACATTTAAAGATGATGAGATATGCAGCGTATGTAATTTGTATGAAGAAAACACCATAATTCATTTCCTTTATAACTGTGCTCTCTACAACCCAGTTAGAAACTTTTACTTACAGAAATATATCACACCAGGCAACCCAACACTGGCAATCAGAGACATACTTGCTAACCATGTCATAAATTTAAAGGCAAGTAGCATGTCCTGTGTAGATTACAAAACAGAAAGAATATTAAAATTCCCATATTTAAGGGTAGTTTTTATTAAATTAACATTTTTGGTACCACTGGACCACTGGCAACGTATTTGCATTCTTCTGTATATAAATATCTATTACACAATTATTTTCGTCAAAATTTAATTTAATTATTAAAAATAATATCTTATACAACTAATTTTGAATGCATTTTTGATAACCATATTTTCAATTAAATATTAATGAAAACAGCAGTACAAAGAGTTTCCCTAAGAAAAGTCAAATTTGCTTTTTTCGAATTTTAAAAAAATTCTTTCTGTTTCGTAATCTGCACATGTCATATTACTTATTTATGACTTTAATTTCAACGCTTTCCTGTATATATAGGGTTTTTTACCTCCCGTCTTACCGCAAGTGAGGGAGGTTATGTAATTGTCTGCTTGTGTGTGTGCGTGTTGTATATGTGTGTATGTGTGTGTGTGTGTGTGTGTGTGTGTGTGTGTGTGTGTGTGTGTGTGTGTGTGTGTGTGTGTGTGTGTGTGTGTGTGTGTGTGTGTGTGTGTGTGTGTGTGTGTGTGTGTGTGTGTGTGTGTGTGTGTGTGTGTGTGTGTGTGTGTGTGTGCGCGCGCGCGCGCGCGTGTATATATATATATGTATATATATATATATATATATATATATATATATATATATATATATATATGTGTGTGTGTGTGTGTGTGTGTGTGTGTGTGTGTGTGTGTGTGTGTGTGTGTGCGTGTAACAATTTTTCCGTCCACGATAACTCTTACAACAAACTTCCGAAAATTTCTAGTTTCCGTATGTAAGCTTTCTACATTCATATAACGAGTTGATTAGATTTTGGGTAAAATTAAACGACCAGAAGTGACACTTTACTTGAAGCCCATAACAGTTTTTAATGAACAATTATATTAAAATATAATCCAAAACTTTTCAATTTTAGTATTTAAGACTTTCATATCAAGGTGAATAACATATTAGATTTTGGCTAAAATTAATAAACCGGAAGTGGTGGTTTACTTGAAGCTCTGAACAGATTTTCGTGAAAAATATATGATATATAAAAAAAATTCAGTATTTAAGACTTTTATATGAAAGGGAACAACATAGTAGATTTTGGCTAAAATTGTTAACCGGGAGTGATACTTTACTTGAAGCTCTGAACAGACTTTCGTGAGAAATATATTGATATATTCCAAATCTTTTCAAATTTGATATTTAAGACTTTTAGATTAATGAGAACGACATATTAGATTTTTTCTAAAATTGATAAACCGGGTATAGTACTTTATTTAAAGCTATACACAGAATTTCTAGAAAAAAATTATTAAAATATGATCCAAAACTTCTTAAATTTATTTAAAATTCGTATATAATTTGAAATAAACTCAACCGGAAGTGATACTTCACTTTAAGCTCATTGCTATTTTAAACATGGAATTGGCGGGAGGTCTTGTGCTGATCACATCAGATTATTTTATAATGTAACATGTATTCCGGCACCTATTTTCGACGATTTTAAAAAAATTATTTAGTCTTTTATTTATCTTTGAACCGAACTGAAATATTTTTCTGAAATTATGGATATATAAATTACGCCAAAGATATATTGATTCAAATTCACACATTACATGTGTGTATACTGTTCTGTTTCAATAAAAAAAATTAAAAATGTGCATTCCGCCACCTTTTTTTCTTAGTACTGGCACCTTTTATTTCTTTGTACATAGTAAAGGAAGTAGTATTATAATCCCGAAAAATTTCGGTTTCCAGATTTCAACGGAAATATTTATTTTGACCATCCCTGAATCCATTTTGACTAATTTCGTAGTGACATGTGTACGTACACACATAGATATGTACATACGAGGGATGCTCTGTTAATAATTAGTAGCAGACCATGGAAGCTCAATTGGCTAGAAGCAATTGCAAAAATTGAATGTCGCATTAGTTGACATTCGTTACCCATAATTGTCAAACGTTCCGATTTCTTTGTGAAACGTAGTTAATTTTGTAAGTTTAATAGTTTTGCATTTTTAATTCAGTTAAAATGAGCATTTCGCGAACTGCCTTTAGAGCTATGATTTTCTGTGACTATAAAAGACAGTTAGGATACCAGCAAAGCCATGAAAATTTGATAGCAGCTTTTGGCGATGCTGCCCCTTCATTATTCGCTGTTAGTCATTGATTCTGCGAATTTCGACGAGGGCGAGAGCTGCTAGAAGACGAAGCAAGACTTGAAAGACCCGTGGATGCTGCCTGTCAGAAAATGTTGATCGTGTTGCAAGCTTGATTTAGTCCAATCGAAATATTACTTATAGGGAGATTCAGGAGGAAGTGAAGATTGGATCCTCGGCTGTGAATACCAATTTGCATAAACATCTTGGGGTAAGAAAACTAGCAATCCGTTGGATACCGCAGTTGCTCTCAGAAAGTCAAAAACAGGATCGAGTAGACTGGTGTGTTATAAATGACGATTAAATGCTAGTGCTGAAAATAATAATATTAAAACACATTTATCACCAAAACCAGTATATACAATATTAATACAAAAAAAATAACAAATCTAGATGACAGTCGCCTGGCCGAACACGGTCACGCGGAATCCTCCTCCACGCCGTGATTATTTCTGCAAAAGAATTAACACATGAGAAATACTCAGTGAGGAAGCAATCATTTACAAACGGTACAGGCATTCACACACCGTACACACATGTTGGCAACTACGGGCAGTACCGCTAGTTACTACGGAACCTCTGCCGCTTCGGTGGTGATCCGGAGACAATCCTCTTAACCAACTGGATCAGATCACTACAGCCCTAACTGCTGCTACCGTTGGCGACCACAGATGCGGGCCACTACAGCCTTCCCTGCTGCTACGCTGGCGACTCTCGGGTTCACACGAGCGGCCACTACGGAACCACTGCCGCTTCGGTGGTGATCCGGAGACAATCCTCTTAACCAACTGGATCAAATCACTACAGCCCTAACTGCTGCTGCCGTTGGCGACCACATATGCGGGTCATTACAGCCTTCCCTGCTGCTACGCTGGCGACCATCGGGTTCACACGAGCGGCCACTACGAAACCACTGCCGCTTCGTTGGTGACCCGGAGACAATCCTCTTAACCAACTGGATCAGATCAGTACAGCCCTAACTGCTGCTACTGTTGGCGACCCTCGGGTTCACACGATGCGGCCACTACAGTACACCGTACTGCTCACACGCACACCCACAATCATACACACGCTAGATTAACTCTCTCACCTGAATCACTACAATATCGATGTTCTCACACTGAAATCTAGAAATAAACTGAAATAAAATTCGTGAATACCAGTATCATTAAATGTAGCTCTTATCCAACAGCATCGGTTACGTATCTAAATAGCTAATTAGAGACAAACTATAATAAATTTAATAAAAATAATCTTACCTCAAAATAATTACTGTGACAGGTGTAAATATATGTTTCCAAGCAAGTGGCATACATTGTAACAGGTGACGAATCTTGGGTGTACAGTTACGACCCTGAAACTAAACGGTAGTCTAGTGTTTCGGCATTCGAAGATGAAGACTTGCCCACAAAAGTAATTCGTGGCAGAAGCGTCAATAAGAAAATGATTGCCGTTTTTTTCCGCCGAAGTGGTCCTGTTGCTGTTATTCCACTTGAAAATCGCAGAACTGTTAATTCTGAATGGTACTGCGAAGTGGCTTCACTACAGATGTTTGCAAAATTACAAACAGGTCGCCAAAGGACTGGTTTGCGTTAGTCCATCATGACAACGCATCCTCCTACACTGCTGCGAGAACATGGGATTTTTTTAAAGATTTGAGAGTTAAATTGGTAAATCATCCTCCGTATAGCCCAGATCTGGCGCCGTGCGATTTTTTTTTGTTTCCAACTGTTAAAAAAATTATGCTAGGTAAAAGATTTTTCAGCGCAGATGCAGCAATTACAGAATTTCAAAGAATTTTTGAGTCTTTCAGAAAATGAATTTTCCGAATGTTTTAAAAAGTGGTTTCAAAGAATGCACAAGTGTATGAATGGAGAATATTTTGAAAAACAATAAAGATTTTTTGTTCAAAAATGCAACGGTCTTTTAAATACTAACAAGTTTCAGCGCAAAACAAAACTATACCCCTAAAACATAATTCTGTCACCGCCGTATTCCACCCTTTGTTTTAAATGTCCTAAATATTCTACTTTAAATTCTTTATTACGTTTTCTTGCGACGTAAGTTTAATACATTGTATTGCACAACCTTTGGTTCAAATTCTAAGGGCATATATTAATGACAAAAATGAGTAAAAAAAGTTTATTTAGCATAGGTCTGATCTTTAGCTGTGTCCGAGAAAGAGGCTATTTTGTATTAGAATTGAAGAAAAACTGAACTACAATAAAATTGTATATGAAACATTTTTGCCAATACCTAGTAGTCAAGAAGTTATTTAAAAATTAAATATCTATTGGTGAATTTTTCTTAGTTGTATAATTATTTGAGTTTTTTGCACATCTAGGATATCCTCCCTAAGTAAACAAAAATTCTTACTTAATCGAAGACGTAACTCTTATAGTTTTCAAGATAGCGGAGGAAATTCCCATAAAACCTAATTTTTCACTGACTTGTATCTTGGAAACTTGGTGATTAAGCTTTTTTTACTCATTTTGCTCAGTACTGCATGTTCTTAAAATTTGTACACGAAGATGTGAAATAGCATGTATACAGGCTGTTCCACAACTTAAGAGAAATATTAAAAGGTATATACTGTACGACGTGCTGATCATGAAACAAAAAGAATTTTTTAAAAATTCGCAAAGTTAAGGGTAATTTACTTGAAGTAGACATTTTTTGAACCATTGGAGTAGCATACGTAATAGAACGAAATGTTAAATAAAATTATTTATCAAAGAAACATTATGTAATGTTCGTTAGATTTAGATATAAAACTAGTTTTGAATACAAATTAATTTCTAATATTAATGCATTGTATTTAATATTAAAATAATTTGGGAAATGACACATACCTGTAACACAAAACTACAAATACTGTTCAAAATTTGCACCATTCATCCCCACACACATTGTAGCACGTTGAATTAATGATCTAGTACAGACTTGACATGAATTTTGTACTCGTATTGTTTCTGCTGAATTTTCTATTCTCTGCCTAAGTTCTTCGTTTTCCGGCGCATTTTGGTTGTCGGATACGAGTCATTTAAAATGACCCCAGAAATAAAAATCCAGCGGATTTAAATCAGGGGATCTAGCAGGCCAAGCTACAGGACCACCGCAACCAATCGACCTGTCCTCAAACACTTGCTATAAATGTTCTCTTACATTTACAGTATAGTGTGGTGGCGCACCATCGTGCTGAAACCATGCCTGCTGACGCATATTTAAAGTCACATTTTCAAGTAGTTCTGGCAAATGATTTTCTTGTAAAAATTATGAATAATTAGCTCCAGTCATTCTATTCGGTAGAATGTACGGCCCAAGTAACATTCCATTAACAATACCTACCCAAACATTTATCGAAAAACGATGCTGAAAACTGCCTCGTATAACAACGTGCGGATTTTCTTGAGTCCAATAATGAGAGTTATGAGAATTATGAACTCCCTTCCTCGAAAAAGTTGCCTCATCAGAAAATATGATGTACGAGGGGAAATTAGGAGTTTCAGTATGTTTTTGTAAAAGCCAGTTTCAAAACCGTACTCTAAACTGATGGTCAGGTTCTGTTAGCCCCTGTATCCGTTGGAAAAAGAATGAGTGGTAGTTATGATCTCTTAAAATTATGCGGTACTCCTAATCGTTGAGATACTCTTCGGGTACTAGTAGTTGGTTCAGCATGTACAGTATCTAAGATATCATTTACCATATTATCGTGTTGATGCCGGCGGCTACCACCTCTCCCACGATTAAGTCGCACAGATCCTGTGTCTCGAAAGCGCTGGACTATCCTCATAAACAAACGGTAATCGCCGTAAAGGATAACGTTCAGCATAGAGACGTCGTGCTAATAATGAATTTTACCCTGCTTCTCCCTAAATTAACACTATGTCACTATTCATTGTTACTAAATGCATCCATTTTAACAAAAATTACACTACACCGCTACTCACTGTAAAATTAGAACACTGCACCAGCAAAGATAAATGATAATTAACAGCAATGTCGACGAAAAAATTCCTTACCACCTATCAAATTAAATTATTAATTACACAATTTTAGACATTTATTAGTATTAGATATTATGTAAACAATTACTTTCATTGTAGAAGAATTGAAAAAATTATGAAAAATAGCTACCTACCAGTGGCAAAAATATGTTTTGCTTGAAATACAATGTAATTTCTTTGCGAATTTTTTAAAAATTCTTTTTGTTTTATGATCAGCACCTCGTACAGGATATGCCCTTTAATTTTTATCTTAAGCTGTGGAACAGCCTGTATAAGAATAAGATAGGTAAAACGTTTGGAAAAAACGTACTAAATATCTAAAAGGGAGAATATTTGAAAGAAACGAAAAATAGATTAAAGCTATTCTCTTACGGAGACCTTTTGTATCACTGTAATTTATAAGTTTATTCATTGATAAAAATGAAAATGTATAAAGAAATGAATACAGCTATAACGGTTATATATATATATATATATATATATATATATATATATATATATATATATATATATATATATATATATATATATATATATGTAGTTAAATATGAATAGCACTTTTTAGTTGAGTGTGTCATTATTTTTAGGCGTCCACTAGTAAACGTAAAAAATTCTCATAAATACCAGCTCAATTTTGATATCCTTATTTCTTCTTCTATATATTATATGTATATTATTATTTTAGGTTTATTTTCATCCGTACTATGGGTTCTTAATTAAATATAATTATTCATGGCGCTGTATCTGCAGATTTTCAAGAGGCCTCAAGTCAATGGAAATTAAGTTTTTTCATATAGCGTATCGTGGTGACAACACCGTAAAAAAAGGTAGAGAATTAAGTAATGAATTATTTATAAAAGGTGCAATAAATCTCTTTATAAATAAATAAACTAATACGTAATTATAAAAGTTAACTCTATAACATCATAAATTTTTAGATAACTTTAAGAAAAATGTAAAACATTGAGAGTTATTACATCTGTTTCCTGAATATACAGTAATATAATAAATATTTAAAGTAACACGTATACTTGATGACATTTCTAAGTATACAAAAAGAAATTTTTATTGTTAAGTAATTGGTATATTTATAATAGTATCTATATTTTTTTTTATAATGAGCTCAAGTACTTTTTGTGGTGCACCTGTATCGACAATTACGGGTGAGTCGCATAAAAAGTCACTTTAGCTCCACGTATATCTACTATTTTTCCTTCAAACGCTAAAATATTTACCTGTAACAAATTAAACATTTTTATATCATATTACTTCGATTGCGAAACCAACAAATGTCATTAATTTAGTATTGTGTAATCCGTACAACTCTTACAATGGAAAACAAAAATTGAAATAAAATATTATGACAGTGGGCGTGCTTGTGTAATTTATAAGTATTTACGGCTAATGACATTCGCTATTTACTTTTCCTGCCGCTGAACCGCAAAAATAGTCATCTGTTTAACAAAGCAAAAAATTTGCAAAATCACAATCGCAGCGGCATATCATAGACAGGTGCCTCATATCCGACATTTTTTAGGCTATTCTATCGTCTTTTGTTTTGCAGCTATAGACTAAAAACTTGAATTTCGCGTATCTTGAAAATAGCTCAAGACTCGCTTATTATGAGAGATAAAGAAAAACTGTTTATCTACATCTACGACTTAGGATAAGGATTTCTTATGTAATGCATGACAATTTGAGTTAGGTAATGTAATTCACTTCGATATTACTTATGTAATAAAAAAATGCATTATGTAATGACTCATTATCTAAACACTTTTTTTATTTGCAAGAAGTAATATTTTTTACGTATACATATATTTACTCATAATTTAATTTACAACTGGCCGTTTTTAGGTCAACCAGTAAATGAAATATGGGTAAAAATGTCATGGAGGATAGTTACCCAGCGGTACTCCTTCATAATATTACTACTTATATACATGTTAAACACGAAATACACAAAAAAAAACAATGTAATCTATAACAATATGTGTATCCTGACAAAAAGCAATCCTGTTATACAGATACTGACGGTAACCCAATCACTAATCATTAAATACTAAGCAGTGCTGCAGTAACACGTCTGGTTTTTGAACAGTCCTTATTTCACAATTAATTACTATTCGATCATAACAGTATTAATCATCATAGAATGTTATATAATCATTTAGGACATTCTTAAGGTAATTTTTTAACACAGCCATCCTGACCGGTACCCCGTTCTCAGGATACTTAAAATTTTGTTCGTTCCATTTGGAATATCGTCTTATTGGAATCTGTTTCTGAAAAAGTCACATACTAAAAAAACACTCAGTCCGTCACACGGAACAAGAAATAGTATCATGCAACAATTTCTGTTTGTTCAGCTTATTGCAGACTCAGGGACCGACTTCAACTACTTGCAGTTTATTCTGTAATAACAAATTTATGGACTACTTCCACACCTTGTAGTTTGTTCTGTAAATCTAGCCTTGTCGTACAACCACACCGAATCGACATATTTCCCTCTTTTCTTGTACCCCCCACCATAGTTTCGAATTTTTCGGTACCGCACGTAATTGACATTGACAAAAAATAATCTACATTGACTTGACATGCTGTCAAGAAGTTGAAAATTGTCGCTTGAGTAGCAATGATTGTAAATCTTTTTAAAATTAAGTTGAATAGTGTTTACGTCGACAAATTTTGCTACATTATTAAAAGATTGACACAAAGTAAGAATTGTTTTCGTCTTTAAATTTAAAAATAAGATTCATAACCACATAGTTGTGTTTATAAGTTACGTCTAAAAATTAAATAATATTGATCAGATTATGTATGTATTGACAGTAAAAGTAGAAATTATTAGATGGACAAAAAACAAATGTCGGTACACCTGCGGCAGTAGACAGTAGTTAATAATAAAATATGTCCCATACCCATGACTCCAGGAAAATGATTTTTTTGTATAAATAATAATTTAATCTTAATTTTTTCTTCATCCGCGCATGAAAATTTTATGTACTGGTTTCTTAAGTGCCTGTATATAGTGAAACTTACATCTCTGATGCAATCTGAAACTGACTGTTGACTTATTGATTTATTAAAACTTTTAACTATTAATTTTTCATAACTTTCTGTTGCGTATAATGAAAGAGCAGTGAAATTTTTTATTTCGGGTGGTATCTACTTTGGATTAGTGTTAAAAGCCATATGGGGAATTAGTTCATTGATAAAATATAACACTAAGTTTTTTGTAAGACTAAGATGAAATAAATATTCAAAAAGCATCAAGAACGAATGGATTTCTGTTTTAGCATTTCGCTTCTAATTTTAATAAATTCCTTTAAATTTCGTTGCCTTTCTTTCATTTGACTTCTACGAAGCAATAAAATATTAGCTGGTAGCATTTTACCTAGGTTACAGTAAGTATTAACTTTGAAATTTATAGATTCTTTGACAGTTAATTCACTTCACTTCTGCGCACGCGCGAAGCAACATACCCACCGATGTTTTTAGAATGATATGTATACTTAAAATATTTTCCGAAGATACCCGAACGGTATGTCGATTTTACTATAACGATTTGGTATAGTATCAAATTTGTATTGCCTTGACATGAAGCTATCGCTATCACTTGTCAAAGTCAATGTCAACATCGATTTGGCGTGGTTCCACTACTGATCAACTTTTAGTTTGTTTTGTAAAAACATACTCAGGGACTACCTCAACACCTTGTAGTTTGTTCTATTAAAAACAGAATTAGGGAATACTTTAACGACTTGTAGTTATTCTGTGAAAGCAGATTCAGGGTCTACCTCAACCTCTTGCAGTTTGTTCTGTAAAAACTCAGGGACTACCTTAATCACTTGTAGTTGGGTCTGTGAAAACAGACTTAGGGACATTCTCAACACTTTGTAATTTGTCCTGTAAAAACAGACTCCGTGACTACCTCACCATCTTGTAGTTTCTGTAAAAATAGACTCAGGGACTACCTCAACACCTTGTCGTTAGTTATGTAAAAACAGAATCAGGGACTACCTCAAATCAATACCATATTCGCACATAAATGTTATTTGTTTCATGAACCAACTTAACCCAGTACAATATTTCTTTATATTTAAAAATTCGATAATAACAGTTTTATAATGTAATTATTGACTATCTATTTCCTACATATCAACTCACTATCAGTGCTCATCGCATTCACTTATTATTATATTTTGGGTAAGACGCTCGTCAACTTACTATTTCGAGACAAAGTAGTGCCGTCTTCGTCCATAATTACAGTTACATCCCCGTTGTCAACAATATTTTTCCCAAGTAATAACATCGCAAGGTGTCTGATCGGATGCATTGCTCTTTTAAATGCACGTCGTACACATCTTTCAATTCCTGGAAAAGTGTTAACTCGTAAATAAAAAACATTGCGCTCTATGTGTGTCATTAACTCGACATAATCCTGCTGAATTGGTATCTTACATTTTATTTCGATGAAAATTTTTTCTTTCTGATATCCGTAATTATTTTAAAATAAATAGCCTTCTCTTCCATGTCAATAAGACTTTTCCTTCAAACAAGATAGTAATAAAACGAGCTCACAGGCAGCATAAACTTTTCTGCTCAAAGTCCCAATTTTAATCACATTATCGTTAATATCAACGCTGGTACCTGAAACATGAAATAAGAGTAAAACGAAATAAATCAGTTCCTGTACCATTCACTAAGAGATGAAAGGTAACATTCAAAAAGCTCACTTGGAACTCTAACATTAACATAATTATAAAAACAAATCCCGCAGCAGCTTCGAACACATGCCGCCATTCCTCTAGAAAAATTGGAAACTACAGGCAAAAATGACCCACTGGCCATACATCACCGTCGCATCGTTAGTATAGTGATCAACAATGAAACAAAACAGCATAAGCGTCGTTGCGGAAAGTACAACAATAGCCTGTCTTTGTATTATAGATTAGAAGTGCCATGAATACCTGTCCAACTGCAGCAATGGAATTGATTCTGGGGCTTACGCCTCTGCAATCTGTAATATAAAACATTTTGAACCTCCTGATCTCGTAGCCCATTTAGAACTTCTAAAGAAGATACACCTTGATGAAATTAGCCTATGATACAATGACGACGATATATAAATTTGACCAGACCTATAAGATAGTTATTGTCAATCGCCTTCAGTGGACAGTAGTAGGATTAAGGCCAACACGTACTTGAACGACCGAAGTGAAGCGAAGGGAAGAGAAGTTTTTTATTCAATGTATTATGTGTATACGCGCAATTTGGAGCAGCACATAAGAATACGAGTAC
Organism: Harpalus rubripes; assembly: GCA_963082715.1. Lineage (NCBI taxonomy): Eukaryota > Metazoa > Arthropoda > Insecta > Coleoptera > Carabidae > Harpalus > Harpalus rubripes. Next base: position 34,269,781 of record OY720459.1, on the reverse strand, counting down.
ATTGAATGAAAAAACTTCTCTCCGCTGTGCTTCGCTTCGCCGCTCTTTGCATCGCTTAAGTGCGTGTCGGCCTTTACTCTTCCAAATAGACTCTATGTCCTGGTTTATTGATGGTTCATAACTAGGTCAGTAGAAACTGTAGTGGATGTATCTGGTCCATATTACCCAATAAAGGAATCTATTAGCAACAGTTCCATTATATTTCAAACAGAGATTTACGCAATAAATCTGTGTACTGAAATAAACTTAAACAAGATCTCAAAGGAGCAACAATCAGCATAATATCAGACAACCGGCTGCTTGCACTTGTGAATCAAAGCCAGTATGGGCTTTAGTCAAATGAAAATATTCATTTCACTTTCGCCGATAAACGTTTGAATTATGACATGTATTTTTACTAGTCATTGTTCTCTGGAATACCAAGCTGCGGCCGAAAGTAGAATTACCTTTACCTATCTAAGCAAAAGGCACCTCACGGCAAATGAGATCAGTAAACCAACACTTGGGACATAAACATTCTTCATGAAAGTTATGGAGTTCATTCCAGACATCTAAACCAGGACCACGTTACAATAGATCTTACTAGCCGCGGTGACAAAAGTGACTAGCGCTTAAAGCCCTCAACCTAATAATGATAATAAAAATATCATCTATAATAAAATCTAAAATTGTATCTCGGTAAATATTTCTGCTGTTTTTTATATAAACGACTAATCTTTTCTCTTGCGTACTCAAAATAAAAATTAAAATCGTCAGAATTCAGAAAAAAAATGCTTTCTTTATCCATTAACTAAGATTTCTTATTATAGGAAATATGTGGATAAGTGTGGTACGGAAACTGTCACTTAAACTAACTTTTCTAAAGATCTCCAGTGAAATTTTGACGCTATAATTTTTCTTTCGGTACACCATTGTTCTGTACCCGCATTAGTCTTACCCAGATCAGAAATAGGTAACACTATATCGGTGGCTCTAGGTTGCATTGTACTCAACGTGTCTATTAATTTCTGAAAACTAGTGGAATGTACAATGAAAACATTTTATAATCCTTCTGGATATACCGAAAACGCTTAGGAATTTGTAATAATTCGTTTGTTATTCTTAAGTAACTAACGAAATTGGAAACTGGTTGATACTCTCGATGTTACTAATACCTACATCCAGTTCTGCAATATTATGAACAACAAACTCGAGTACATCTCTCTTTTCTAAGCAAATGGACTGTTTCGTTTCATAACTGCTTACTAATGAAAGATTGAACATGGCTATCTTCACAAACAACTGACAAAATTGCGTTTATTAAAAAAAAATAACCCTGTTGCAAACATCACTCACGATATCTTGCGCTATTCAATAAAAATTTCTTACTAGTAATAATTGAACTTAAATTCTTTACCCATGGTTTTACATAACCAACTCTTATAATTAAGTCAACGTCACTACTCTCCTGCAAAATGCTAGACGGCTTCCATCTCAATCTACTTAGTCTTGCACTTTTCTCTATAATTCACCAACAAACACAAACCCACAAACAATATTGCGGATCGCAGGCGAAACCCTCTTCTGATGTGAGAGACAACACGAAATTCATACAGAAAAGCACATATACATAGATTATTCTGACAAAAAGCAACTCTGATACACAGTTACTAAATGTAACCCAATCACTACTTAATAAACACTGCGAGATGCTGCGGTTACATGTCTTGTTTTTGAATAATCCTTACATCACTATAATTAATTAAGAAACTATTAATTACTCTTTGATTATAACAATATTAATCATCATAGAATTTTGTATAATCATTTCGGACGTTCTTAACTTCATTCTCTAACATACATATGCAATTTAATTTATACAAAAGTCCGGGGTTTTGTTTTTTCAGTCTTCTGGGTTCATTTTATTTATTTAGTAAGTCGGAAACTAATTCGTTGTGATGTTAATCTAGTTCTCATTTGCCTTCAAAAGCGGGCGCAATTTGGCTTTTATTGCCTGAGGACATATAAAGTTGCCAAACAATAGAAATTCAAACAAATCAAAATTGTGATTTATGAATAAATGTCAGGCAACGAATTTTTTTTTAAATAAACGATATATGTCATTTCGTTTGACACTATAGTATATTAAAGAACGTGTTTTATAAGACATGTTTTTTTCGCACGCGTCAAAATTTAGAAAACGAGCGTTAGTGAGTTTTCTAATTGACAAGTGCGAAAGAAAGTCTTATAAAATGAGTTCTTTATACTATATTTTATATTTTGCACCTTCTACAATTAACATTTACTTACTCAATTTGTGATTATATTTGTAACCATTTGTACATTTTCATGTACATAATCTTCCCTAAATAAAAATAATAATAATAATAACTTCGACATTATATTATTAAAATGAATTGTCAATTAACTAAATATAAATTAGGTAAAAATGGGTTAAAGAAACGTCATCTAGTACCAACCGTCTAAAACAAAAAATTGCCTATCGAAATGAAGGTCATTACGATACGCAATTACGTATCGTAATGACTTCATTATGAACGCAAAATATAAAAAAATTATGTTTTTTAAACTAACAATATAGCAAAAACCAATATTCTACATAAAAACAACAGAATACTTAAAATTCACAACCCCAGCACAACGGTAACAAATATAGGTATAGGTCCATAATTATTCTTGAATTTCGAGAACAAAAATAAAATAAAACATAATTAAAATTATAGCACTCGGGCCCGTGCTATAATCTTTTAATTATGTCCTTAATACATAAATACTATTATTTGTTTTTATATTATTTATTTGTTTTTTTATTAATTCTATTATATAAACAATAAGCCCGTTATTTTCGGTATACATACAATGAAAAACAATTATTAAATTAAGTATAATGTTAAATTATCAATGAACAAAAAAAACTAATTGTAAATTAAACTAAGTTACTAATTTATTTAAAAATATAACGTATATTCATGAAATTTCACAGGTTATATTAAAAACTTTTTCAAGAGTTTACACTTGGAAGGGCCAGATGAAGTAAACTTAAAGGATAATGTAACTCTATCATGTACTATACAACTTCTTTACCAACAAAATATTGTACTTGATAGCATTGAGTGGCAACACAATGAGAAAAATGTAAATGTAAGTATTTATTTATATACATTTTTTTTAATATATAATTCGCAGCTTGTTAATAGAATAGAACTAAATTTTGTTTTACGTAAACATCATTGATATTTTGTGCATTTCTTTTACAAAATTATTGTGTAAAATTCAAGTTTAAGTTGTTATAAGAACTATACATCGACCCAATATTTTTTTTGCGTGTTTATCATATAAAATGTCCATCAAGAACTCAAAATTTGTGAAAAGTGTTGTTGAAGATATTTGAAAATGACAGCTGTCAAGATGTCAAGAAAGAGAATGAATTGATACTACAGTATGGAAAAACAGGTCAAGGCAGAAGCGTTTTTACTAATAATTAATTCTGCCACTACGAATTAAACAACATACTTGTCTAGTTATGTAGTTCGATACGAATAAATAATAATAGCTTGTTAATATAAAAAATGGGACATTACACATCACCAGGATATTCAAATTCAGCATGCTTATGCAATAAAAATGCATTACCGGGAACCTCAACTTCATACACAGAATATTCAATGAGAGAAGTTGGTATTTATTGTAATTTTCACTTATTTGGGTGAAGTGTAAAAATCAAAGATTTATTGTTAATTAAAATAAAAGTGTAATAAACGATAAATAAATATTAAAAAGACAATAAAAGTGCCGATTACTATGGTTAAACAATATTATTAACACTGATTTAACACTAAGAACACAATGAAATACTTAAACACTAACAAGCAGATTCATCAAAAGAATTAAATTCGGAGTTAGTTAATACTATTTTTATTCCGACCTAAAAGTTTAGCTATTTACGAAACAGAATAAAGCTGGAGTTAAATTTGAAGTTACCGCTAATTCTTCAAACGTCAAATTAGTATAAATTTTTGCCACATTAATTCTTGTCGGTTTGTGTTGAACTAAAATAAATTAAAAGTTATGGTTTACTGTACTATGAAACGTAACAATATATCTTTAGGTAAAACTCGAGTTTACGGCCAAACCAGAAGCTAGCTGTGTATAACCTAACCTGTATTTGTGAAAAATGTGTTTTTTTCGCACTTGTATTCTTGAAAATTTTATAAAATATACTTTTTTTACTACAAATCTACTATGATAACAGTGTTAAAAAGTGACAAACCATTGTTACTTTTAACACTAGTGTTAAAAGTGAATTAGTTATCTTGGTAATAACGAATGGACAACAAATTGACAAAAATAATTAGAAATACAAATTAAAATGAAAAAATAGAGTTTGTAGAAAAAATAGTGTATCATATACGTGTAAAAAGTGATTTTAATTTGTTCGAAGGTTTGGAGCACTCCGCTTTGCGTCGTGTTCCAAACTTCCTTCTCTCAAAATAAAATGTCACTTTTAACACTAATATCACAAATAACTATAATGTAACGTAAACTAACACAAAACTCAATTTGACGTAACTCAGGTGATTGCATGCATTTTATAGGCATTTCGCGCCAAATTGATTACTAGTTTTTTTAAGACTGTATTTGTAAAAAATTAGACTTTTTCTCTGCTTGAAAATTCTCAAAAAATACTTTATTGCAACGTAACCTACTTTAGGGTTGGTATTACATAGAATCCATAGAATCAAGTTGACAATTTGCGGCATTGGACCGTAAAGTCGAGTTTACCATGTCCTTATCCAAGACTAATAAATAATATGTATATTATTATGAACAAGTGTCCGTATAATTAGTATACGAGTACAATTGATACTGTGTAAATGTTGTCAGATACATAAGGATAATTATTGTGTAAATTGAAGGACTGACATCTTTTATTAATCAAATTTTAAACAATTGTTTCTATCAAAATGCAGATTTATCAATTTTTTTTATTATCTTTATTGTCCTGATGGGATATTGTTAAAATTTATACTGTTCAAATATTGGCACATGCATAAGGGCAATGTATTTAAAATATGAAAAACAGGCATTTTATATTGACAAAGTTATGAATTGTTTTTTTTTTAATTTACATTATAATGTTTTCCAATATCATATTTGGCGCTTCGTTTGGTTAAAGTTCAATGAATCAATGGTAATTTGATATACCCTGGTAAACTTTGTTTTCTCGTTATTAAACAATTATTTTGAATATAGTCATGATATAAATGTTGAGAGTATGACTGAAATGCGTATACAATGGTATATTATTGAATTTTAATATTTAACATATGTAGAGGGCATTGGTCGTATCATGATGCTAGCGCACCTTACTGTGTTCACACGCGCAACTATCCCGAATCGTCTTCTGCGTATCGGGTGCCAATTGCATTGTCATAATAAAAGCGGATTGGCACCCCCAGACCTGTAATAACCATGATTTTAGATTTATTTGCTTACATAATATTTAAATAAACAATGAAAACTTGAATCAAGGAAATATTAAAAGAGAATACTCTCTTTATTGAATTTCATTTTTAATGTCCATTTTACCTACCAAAGTACCACGGATAAGACCGGTTTATTAGGGACAGAGAGCTATGCTAAAAATTGCATTGGAATCTTTGTAAATATACGTATCCGTAAACAGAAACTTTCTCATCTCTCTGATATGGAAATATTAGAATAACAAAATATTGTAAATTCATTACTGACAAAAAATCAACATTTGCGAAACATTTAACAAAATGCAAATAGGTATGTATGATATTTATCATGCAAACTTTGCGGTGTTGATTATATTATTACCTTCCGTCACCTTTAGGTAAGGAAGGTATTGTCTTTGGTCAAAAAATTCGGTGGTGAGTTTTTGATGAATAAGCACGTTTTAGGGTCCCTAGAATACGATTTTACTATTTTTACGATGATGTCTGTATGTGTGTGTGTGTGTGTGTGTGTGTGTGTGTGTGTGTGTGTGTGTGTGTGTGTGTGTGTGTGTGTGTGTGTGTGTGTGTGTCTGTGTGTGACAAAATTTTCTAATGCGATAACTCTAATATTCCAAAAATTATAATTCTTTCGTATTCCTCTTCGTTACATCCATGTGAAGAGCTGATTAGATTTTGGTTATAACTGGTCAACCGGAAGTACCCTTATTTGAAGATTTTAACAGTTTTTCTTCAAAAAACGATATTAAATATCATTTTTCACATTTAATGTTATTACAAATATTAAAGAATATTCTATTCTCTATACGATTTGAATGCATTTTATACTTCATATTAAATGGATATGGAGTTAAAAATTATAAAGAAATTAAATATCATATATATTAGTCAGCTGTGTTATAACTCTGGAAACAGCTGCTATATTAAGAAAATTCTGATCTGATTGAAAGGTGTCAATGTCAAGTGCAGTTGACAGTATGTTTGTGTTATAATTTTACTACTGGAAATATAGGATCTTTTGTTCTGTATGGAATTTGTATAAAATACATACAACTGCCTTAAGATAATGTACAAGAAATAGAATATTTTGCAAGGAATTTTCTGTATGACATTTATACAAAATACATACAACTGACGGAAGGTAATGTGCTGGCCACATCAGATTTTTTTTTTCTTATAATTTATAATATGTATTTTGCAGCAAAATTATCTATTTGTAGCAGTGCAATAAATAATAAATATTATTTGTTGAAGCATGATGTTTCGTATCTAAAATCAAGTTACTTAAAAATTGAAATGAATATATAATTAGTTTTATGTGAAAGATCAGATAAATTTAAAAATAATTCTTTAACTTTGAAAATTAAAACAAATTTTTTAAAGCACTGTGCTTATAATTAATTTTTCCATTTAATTAAAAATTGCAGTATCAATTTATTAGTTTTTATATAAAATAATTTTAACAATAAATTTTTTTTAAAAAAATTATATAGTTCTATACGTTATGATTGATATTTGCAATATATTTTTCCTATTTCGGGTACACAAAGTGAATTTTGTACAACTGTTTTTATCAAAAACAGTTACAATGAACAATTTTGTATAAATGTTTTTCGACATTTTTGTTAAATTGTGAAGTTTGTAACTTATTTTAAGTGTCAAATAATTATCTTTCATTTTAGTAGTCATTACCTGACATTACTCATGGATAATTACTGAAATTAGATTTTTTATAGTACAATATTTACATAAAACAGTAAAGTACACTTTAAATTAAAATTCAAACTCTTTATTTGTAGGTTCAGAACAATAAGTAAATATAAAGTTGAACTTTAATCTAATTTGTAAATAACTGTTGTCAAAATATCTAAATATATTAAATTTCAAATGTTTATTGAAAGTGTTAATGTTACCAATCTTGATACTTCAATATTTCTTTTAATAATTATTTTGATGAATGTGAAATAGGAAAAATAGTATAAAAAACACGTATAATAATGTCCATTTGTAATACTCGTACTTTGCGTAACTCGCCTACGGCTCGATTTAGCAAACTGTACTCGTATTACAGTCAGGATCACTATAATTCTTGTCTTTCAATATACTATTGTATTATCATCTTTAATGGTATATTTTATATTAATTATATTATCATTATCTATATAAAAAAAATCAATGACTATTAATTATTTTGTACTTGATTGTGTGCGCGAACTAAAGTGTGCTATAAGTTGGTTAGGATTGTGAAAATAAGTGATCTGTACAAAATACGAAAGACGAACTGTAAACTTTCCTATTTACAAATTTTTGAGGCCAACAAAACTGTTGGGAACCCTAAGTCTCTTTCCTGGGAAGTTTCTTCAGTATTTCCCCTCATTTATTATGTAATATACTGTTTCTTTTTTAATTTAATATTTTCAATTATTTCATTTTTGAATTCTTTAGGAGTGACTGATCCTATATTTTGATCGTCTATTTCGATGTATTCTGTGAGTTCGTCTCCATTTTCCTGCTGGATTTGTCCTTGCAGACATTGTCAAGACCAGCGCAGCTTCCTATAGTGGGCATATGGGGGAGGGTGGGAACCAGCAGAGCGAGTCGGTTGCCCCGCTGGACAAACGACGAGGTGGGCTCAGTCGTGTGGATGAGACACGAGATCGTTGTACGTAGAAAAATGGTACCGTCAGGGCGGTTGTTGAGGTCACAGAGGAACTCGCTCAGTACGAGGTTGAATAGAATGGGATTTACTAAAGTCTCTATGTTTCATTACGCGTCTGAAGTGAACCGATACGAGGTCTCACTGCCCAATGAGATGGTAGTCTGAAAAATGGTCAGATGTAGAGGGCATAGGATGGAGTTGGAAAACTGTATCGGAAGCCTTTCGGACGTCCAGGGATACTGCATTATGTCTTACCTTGTAATCTCCGAGAACGAAAGATACTGGTGCAAGGTAAGGGTGTTGGACAGACAAGTGTCAGTTTCCTATAAATCTCACTTATATGGATGGAGATTGGCCTCTCTGGGTTGTTGACACGATGGTAATGGATCACCAGTTAGCCGGATCTCACTTGTCACCCTCCTTGGGAATGAGCAGTCTTTCTTTCACGCCAGTTCACGGGGTGAAGGACGCTTAGGGGGCAACATTGTAGGGTAGTGCCAAATGGTTAGTAGGGCAGTTTTTGATCTGGGAGATAAAAACTCCACCAGGGCATGAGAATGTAATTTTCAAGGTCTTCTTGGGATCGTTTAATTCCTCTACAGTGATACGTGTGTGAATAATCTGGCGACTTCTTCCCAGGAAGGAGACAAATTCGACATCGGTGGATGCTTTATCGTACAAGCTGCAAAAGACGGCTGCTGCAGTACTTGCGAGTGAAAAGCATACTTTCTACAGGAGGGGTGATCCGCGAATAATTTTGTCTGCCAGTTCTGCTCGCCGTTTGAGTAACATCCTCGATCCGTTGCTCATGCGTTGTCCTGGGTGCAGGTGATGGTGGGGCCTAAATCTCCGAGGCCGAGGCGAGCGTTTCGAGGGAAACTCCTGGGACAGCTGTGAGTTAATGGACGCGTCCAAGGAATCCGTGTTGCCTTCCAGTGCTGAGCTGATAAACCTTTGCGTCTCAGGATTTGCAACCTGCGCAGCATGTAAGATATCCTGTAAGAATAAAACGTCGCAGTTAAGCAGCAGCATATCAGCGTCATCGTCATCAGAGTAGATACTCGGGACCCGTTGCGTACGAAATGGAGAGGTACCTATGCATGGCATCTAGGTGTAGTAGGTAAGGACTGCCCCATGGGTGTAGTACTCAGGACGCCTTGAATATAAGGCACGACGAGTGGGGTTGTTCATGGCCTTGTCTTACAAGGAGACCCTCTAGAAGGCGTCGTGCATTTCCTCTTCCCAGCGCCGGTATCATCCACTACCTGAAGAGGAGAAGTCGCCTCTCTGACAGAGTACCGGCAGATGGATACGGCCCAATGCGACTTGATATATTGGCCGGTGATTTTGATGACCCCGCTTTGGCTCTCTTCCCCCTGAGTGTAATTTGCCAGTGCGATTGGCGAGGAGCTTGAACTCCTCTTCACTCCCGTAATGGGAAGCATTGCGGGTCCTAGTGGCAATGAGACTGGCGATGCCACGCTTGTGATGGCATCGGTGACCGTAGGGCGCAAGTGGCAGCCGAGCAGGATGGTCTTGGCTCGTCTGGAAGTACCGACGTCCTTGGGGTCTGTGAGACAGAGGAGGGCCCTTGGGCAGGAAAGTTTTAAGAGCCTGTTCTTTATATTACTGCTTGGCTTTGGCGAGAATGACTGCTCCCGTATGTACCGGATCTGATAAATGGTGACTCGTCTTCTCCAGTTCCGGGAGTTTATCCAGCCCTTTTTTGCTAAGTACCTTCATCTGGGGATATTGCGCACTTGGTCTGCTTTAGATGCTGGTAATTTACTCGTTAGCTTCTCGAAATACTCACGAGGGTAAGCTCGATGCTTGTGCTGTCGCACTGCACCACGGAATAAAGAATGAGAGAACGTACACACGAAGGGTCGCCAAACCATAAAACCAATTCATAATGTTCGGAAACTTAGTGTAATAGTACATGCTTGCACAGAGCTGGACGAAGTTAACACGATGCACGTCCGTACCAAACAATGGCGGTCAATAACCTAACGCAGAAAACAAACTCAAGCCCGCAAACTCGGGCTGTTATTTTATTTTTTGTTCTATCGGTATACAGGTTTTGGGAAAATATAAAAATGATTATAACGTCCCGAGTTTTGAGCTAGTTTAGCTTATGTTACGGTATATTTAGAAAAGTTGCAAGCTAAAAATATCTAATATTGAGAAAAATGCTATTAAAATCTAACAGCGTTGAACATTTCCGACAACACGTACAAGATTCGAGTACAAGCGACGTGGAATTAACGAATGTAGCAAAATAAACTCGTACCAATTTCAAGTAAACACAAAAACAGTAATACGCCGCGCAACTCGGTTTGCATACATTCCCACCTACTTCTTTCACTCTACGAAAATATTTATATTATATTTATGAATATTCTATGTTTTCTAGAAATGTAATATTTGAAAACATTCGTAAATAATAATTCTAATTATATGAAATACCGGAAACCTTCCTTCTGTAATACACTAAATGAACATTTGTTATAATGGAACATACCTACTATATTATTTATACTTTTATAGGATTCTTCAGTAACTATAAAGAATAAATTTATTGCACTGATGCACAAGTTAATAATACGAAGCGAGCTGACTGTAACAAATGTATCAGCAAGGCATAGTGGATTATATACCTGCAACATAAGTTTTACTGGTAAATATAATTGTGATATATCTATATGTATATGTACTAAAAGAGTGAGAGGAGTTCGCCATAATATCGGCAGCTGAGTACTGGTACCATGAGCATTTTTAAATTTTTTTTCTTTTTAAACTTTCCAGGAAATAATAATGAGATAAGAACTTTCAAAACTCATTTTCTGGAATATAATATTTTAGGAATTAGAACAAATCAATACTCAGCAGACGATATCTTTTATACACTGCATTTAAACAATATATATATATATATATATATACAGGGTGTTCCGCGATTCGACCGACAAACTTATACCATATATTCCGGGGGTCATTACGATCAAAAAATGTTATATGACCTATAGGTGAATTCCTCTTTGTTTCGGAGATATCGAAGGAATTTAAAAAAAATGATAAAAGAAAATTTATTCATCAATGGATAGCTAATTAACACAAAATTTCAGCAACTGTTCAAAATGAGAACCGCCATTTTCTAAACATACAGCTATCCTTCGAGTCAAAGAATGTTGCTAGTTAATTACTGCCAATTCATTCTTTAGAGAATTAGTAGCTTCAACTATACGGTCAGTCAACTCTTCGCATGTATCTGGTGTACCATTGCTATACACACGAGATTTGAAGCAACCCCACCTAAAAATAACTCTAAAGGCGACAAGTCAGGTGATCGAGCTGGCCAATGTTAAGGACCACCTCGGACTATCCACCTTTCCGGAAAATTTTCATTAAGAAACACCGTCACTTGTCTCCTAAAATTTGGTGGTGCCTCATCTTGCTGGAACCACATGGCACGACGAGCTTCCAGAGGAATATCTTCCATGTAATTCGGAAAAATCCTGTCTCTCTCACGCAACGAAAGACGTTTGAAAATGTTATGTGGTGAGGAACAATGCGATCTAGGTATCGCCTGAGGTACTCCGCAGCTGCAGCACGTCCACTTCTATTGCAAAAACCATACACGAAAACCATATCAGCCTATTTTGTATTAGTAAAATGCGGCATAATGGCTTAAATTAATAAGACAGCACAGAAATCATTCATTTGTGAAACATACGTTCATTCGTCAAGGCTAACTCAATTATCTTTTTTTTTAATTCCTTCGATATCTCCGAAACAAAGAGGAATTCATCTATAGGTCATATAACATTTTTTGATCGTAATGACCCCCGGAATACATGGTATAAGTTTGTCGGTTGAGTCGCGGAACACCCTGTATATATATATATATATATATATATATATATATATATATATATATATTTATTTATTTATTTATTTATTTATTTTGTACTAGTAATATCAGTTATGTTAATTGGTTATTTAGTTAACAAGTGCCAGAAGTATATATTTAGTGCACGAGGTGAGCAAGTTTTGGCACTGGACTAAGGCTGTTTATAATGGATAAAAACGGTAATTAATTCTGCAGAATTTACAGTTAAACTATAGGGATTTGTACGTTCTGGTTCATATTGACACGGGAAATGATGCTAACTTATGGTGTAACCTTGAAGTTCACCAACTTTAAATTCTAAATCTTATATCCTATTTCTAACCAGTAGGTATTTTATCACATATATGTGCTGTTCTTCTTTTATATCTGTTTTTGACATGTTTGACGTTTTGAGTATTTGTTGTACGAATTTCTTGCTGCCTTTCTTTTGCATTGATAATAACAATATATTTTAATAAACTTGTTAAAACATTGCAGAACCATTTAAAAATTCACTTTGTTTCTTCTAGTAGATTTTTTTGTAGTTATAAGAACAAAACTGATGAAAAAGTGGTTATATTACCCGATTTTGAGCATGATTACGCATACACTCAGCAGAGGGTAATATGCCGTGATGATATATTTAGTTATTTTTTACGAATACAAAGCAAGCAATTTAATACAGTGGAACTTCTCTAACTCGAACTTTTAGAACTCGAGTTATTCTTTAAGTTGAATTTTTATTACGAATATTTATGTTTCTTTCTATTTTTAATGTATTTTTGACTTCGTAAGTCGAACTTCTATAACTCGAAAATTTCTGTAATGTGAATTCATATTTCATTTGTAAGTAGAATTTTTTGAAGAAATCCCTAGTTAGTATTTTCAACTATTTTAGAAGCTTTTGTGATATAACTGAATATAAATTTTATACGTTTACTTGTATATTTTCACAATATTTGACCGAATCGATAGTTTTGAAGAGAAAAGATCTACTTTCAACTTAAATATTGTTTCATCCTAATATTCGATACATATCTATAAAAAGTTATTTTTTAACCATATATTCCTTCTAGAAAATTCGTAAAATGTGATACTTTAATATGTATTTTATTCAAAAATATTACATCACCCAATGTTTCCACGACGTACCACCATTGCACTGCAAATATTTTGTTAAATAAAAATTAGAAACTAAATACTCCGTTACCGTCCCAATAATGTCATTACCTCTGCTAGGTTGACCCTCACTATGTGCAAATCACATATTGTTTGTCAATTTAATATTAATATTATTGTTGAGAAAAATTCATATATCGGTTTCATAAATTAAATTTCATGTTGTTTGATTACATAACTACTCTAAAACTAATATGAAAAGAACCTTTATACTATTTCCGAGCATTAACTAATCGTAATATTTTAAAAATTGAGCTATAGACATATATTTTATAATATGCTGTGCATTAAGCCATTGACTCTGTTGGTTTTAGGTGACGAGAGGGCAATACTATTGAAGGTACTAGGTAAGTCATTTGAAAAATATATTAAAATTTAAATCAAATTTAATGTTATTTTTCATGTTACATTAGAGGAGAGAAATTTTCCTACAAAAGGACCCCGAATACTTCAAGTGAATCCAATTAGGATAAAAGAATTTGAAACTATTTTGCTTAGCTGCGAAGGACCCAATCATATGGTTTGGTACAAAGAATACAAGGTAATACGGGTATTTTCATTTTATCAGGACTATGCATTTTTCTATAAATATAGCTACATTATACAATATCAAGACAATTTATATTTGTGTGAAAGTATACTTTTATTTAATTCTATAAATCATATTTACAAAGCAGATTGGTACACCCAGCAATGTGTAATATGCCGTGATGATATATTTATTTATTTACTTTATATTTACATAATAAAATTTATAAATTATTTGCACAATCAGATTATTACGAATTTATTGTGCAGTTAGGAACGTTATTTTTTAACGGTCATGTGTCTCAAAAGTGACGTAAACTCTTTCGAGATTTAAATCAGGTGGCTAAAAGAAATCGATAATTAATAGAAGAAAATTTTCTGATTGTTAGCAAGTTAATAAAAACACGCGTAGTGAAGTTTTAACGCATAATCGTTATAACTAGTTCTGTGACATAATTCAATTCAATGGCTATGGCGATGTGCGTATTCGCGCTGTTACAACGTTATTAGACGATCATATGCTACAGAACGTTCATGGTTTCATGTAAAATCGTGCGAATGTTTGCCTTCACGTAGGAGGTAACGCATTTAAACAAATAATGTGACATCAGATGTAGATCCTTCGGGAAGAGAAGAGTCTAGTCGTCAGGGAGCCGAGGACCCCGAAGCAGCACAATGTATGTTCCAAGCGCCCGCAAAACCCGGGTCGTTATATTAGTTTTTAAAATAAGTTTAAAAAACAAGTATAAGAACTTGAGTTTTGTGCGGTAAATATTGTGTTTGTCAGCATTAAAAATAATCTTAAAAATGAGTCTAATTTCCCACTCGGAAGACATCGTGTATCTTCGGGGTCCCCGGCGCTCTGGCGACTAGAATCTTGTTTTGTGAAGCGCTCCCATCTTGAAAAAATGGCTCCGAAAAATTGCTCATTAGTTATTGTTATTATTAATGCCTATACATGTATATTAATTATTGTTAACTTTGTCATTGGAAAGAGGTTTTAAAGTCTAGGATATATACGATTTTACTTCAAAGTATTTGCAACAAAAGCTTTTTTATGGAACCCTGTCCAGAAAATGCGCTGAGTACATTAACATATCAAAAGTTTCCGGAAATCGGAGCATAGGAACCTCCCGCCAATTATAATGGCGACATATTTAGGTTTTTGTTCAATTGCTTATAATAGTTATGAAGGAAATTTGAATTACTAAGAAAAACAATATTTCATATTTAAAACTTGGGTTAACAGGATTTACTTTTTATAACAGTTTACATTCGTCCTGGCATCGTTAGAAGTAAATTATTGATAATTTTCGTATTTTGATCCACCTGTTAAAGATACAATACCGCGATTTAAAAATTTGAATTCAGCATGAAATTCTCTTTCATGTCGTGTATTACACAATTTTTACCGATAAACGATTTGTGAGTTACTAACACCTTAAACTACTATGAAATTCCTCCAAAATGTTAAACATTTGAAAATCGGTTCATTTCTTAATTTTTTACCAACCACGTCGACACGTATTAAATACTTAATTTTCTTTATCTTTAATCGTGTCGAATTTTTGGTTTAGAGATGAGCCGATTGGCGGATGTTTAAAATTTTAGGACTTAATGAGAGTTCAAGTTGTTAGTAACTCACAAAACGTTCATCGGTAAAAATCGTGTTATACATGATATGAAAGAAAATTTCTTGTTGAATTCAAATTTTCAAAACGCGTTATCGTAACTTTAACATGATCAGAGTCGTAGATGAAAAATTTTAAAAACGCAGGAAAACATTCACAAATTTATTTTCAAAATATCGATAATTTACTTCTTTCTATGCCACGACGAATGTAAACTTTTATAAATAGTAAAACCTATTAGACTAAGTACAAAATACGTAATATTATTTATTTATTGAATCATTTAAATATCTTTCATAATCTAAATATGTCATTTTCCCAATTGGCAGGAGATTCCCATGCTCGATATCCGGAAAATTTTGATATGTTATGCAGCGCATTTTTCGGGACAGGATTCCGTAAAAAAGCTTTTGTTGCAATTATTTTCAGGTAAAATGAAAAATTTCCTGGACTATAAAACCTCTTTAGAATGAAAAGAAGGTAAACAATAATTAATATATGTGTATTGTAGTAAAATAATAATAACTAGTGAATAATAATAATTTGTAAAAAAAGTAAGAAACAAATTATAAAATGTGATCCAAATGAAGCATTAAGAAAATTTTAAAAAATTTGCTTATAGAGAAAATTGTTTAAGATGAAAGATGTAGAGAATTTCAGTCGCAACAAATAGAGCATTTCAAAAATGTCCGCGACCTCTACGTGTTATTTTTTGAACTAAAAACTTAGTGCCGTTTAATGACGGCGTACGAAAAATGTCAAACAGGAAAATATTTAGGATATTTCTTTCCAGTAATATTAAAATAAATTCAATTTCTACATATTTTATCAATTTTTTTGGTATCTATTGCTGTCTATTTATTCTACGTGATTCCGTTCATATTTTGAGAAAAAGAATAAAATCAAATGTTTTTTTTTTAATTATTATTAAAATCCGGTACGCAACGTATAGTACCCGTCATAATTACTGTTGTTAATTATTCTAATGAAGAAACAAATACAAACCAACAAAATTAATCGAACTGTCATCTGTCATAAGATGGGTATACGGCACTAACTTTTGTTATCTTTGTCTAAAGTTTGCACATGCGCATTGAATTTTTGAAATGGTCTATTCAAAATGAACTATTTTACACTAATGCTTATTGCTGCAGAGATATTTGGAAAAAAACTGATTTTTGCGTCATTTATTCCAAGTTGGCGGTAGTTCCCGGGAGACCCCAAGGTCGAAAATTCGAATTTTTTATTAGGACCCTTAAATATAAAATATATCCAAAAATAAAAATACCCGACCTTTTGCAGGGTACATCTACCTAATGACTGGATTATATAATCTTTGGATATATATATATACTCGTATATATATATATATATATATATATATATATATATATATATATATATATATATATATATATATCATTTAGCATCAACCCAGGGTACTGTTGTGTAGCTTCGCCATGAAATTGTTGTTTAGTTACATTAAAGCACATAACAAAAACACTAGGTCAAGTTTTGGCGCGTTATTCAAATACGTCATACATTACATCTCCCTTTCCCCATGAAACTTTAAAGAGATAATACAATACGTGATTTACCATACAAATTTTTTAGATATTTTGGAGTTGTTTTCAGTCTTCTGTGTCTAGGCGACTCCTCTTCTGTATTGTCATCTTCTTTGGTCTTCGCGGACAAAGGCTTTAAATGGATTTTGTTTCTTTTTACACTTCTCTTTCCTGCTGATATCTTATATGAACATGGACTTCCTTTATTCTCTAGTTTTACATCTCTTTCCAGGTCTGTTATCCAAACTCTCTGTTTTGCTTTCAGTTCCTTAGTTTCCTTCACTTTTCAGTTTCTCTTTGCGGTCCTGAATTTGGTTTTTATATAACAATTTTGGTTCTAATTTTTCTTTCGTAATTGTAATTCTTTCTCTTAATGTTCGGCTCATCAAAAGTTGACTTGGTGATGCTCCATAGTCTAGATGGAAACCCTCTGATTTTTAAGTATTTTCTTAGCTGTTTTGACAGCGCTTTCTGCCAATCCATTTGCTTGGAGATGTTTATGGCAAACTTGTTTCCATTTAAATCCGTACAACTGTGCAAATTGTTTAAATTTTTCACTGTCAAATTGTTTTCCATTATCGCTTCTTGCGATAGATAATAAAGCAAAAATTTTCTTTGATTTATTAATTATTTCTTAACTATCCAATTTCTTTAACTTTTCTATTTCCGAAAAAAAACTGTAGTAGTCTTGAATTCCCGTTTAATTTAAATAAATCCGTACCCACTGTACGCCAGAGCAATGTAGGTGTTTCTAGTTGCAAAAGTGGCTCTGTATTTGGTGATTTATTTTTGAGGCACATTTCGCAATTAATTACAATTTTTTCTTTTTGTTTCTTGATGTTGGGCCACCAAACACTTTGTCATGCTCTTGATTTGCAATTTGTTTTTCCCAAATGGCCTGTATGGATATCTTTGAGATATGTATTTCTAAATGTTTGCAAAGTAATTATGCTATCTTCGAATAATAGTAAGTCATGACTTACGGATGTGTTGTCTTTGTATCTGTGGTAAGGAAGTACTAAGTTGTTTATTTTTTATTTTTCCGGCCAATCTCTTTTAGTGTATCCCTAATTATTAATAGACTGGGGTTTTGGTTTTGACTGTTTCTGATGTCTTCTTCTTTAATTGTGATTATAGTGGTAATCGTTGTGAAGCTTACAAGAGATTTTATATCGTTTGCTTTGTTTTTGTGATCTTTTATCGGTGCCCGACTTATGGCATCTGATACGTAAAGATCTTTGGCTGGTACATACACAACTTTATAATGTTATGTGTTTAATTTCAATCTGAAAAGTTGTAGTCTAGTTGTTAGGTCATTTACAGGTTTTTCAGTTAAGATTGCAATTAGTGGTTTGTGATCTGTTCTTAGCAAAAATACCGTTATATACAAAGTGAAAGCCGACAAAATTTCCTACAATTTTGCTTTATAAAGTTTTTTTTATATCTTCATCCGTTTATTATATATCCGCAATCAAAAATCACTAATTTTTTGCCCCACGTTTTCCGTTGAACTTTTCTCTTTAGCACCTCATCTCTTTGGTTTACAGAAAAATCCCCAGAAAAGAAGTTGTAGAAGATTAATATCCTTAAATATATATATATATATATATATATATATATATATATATATATATATATATATATATATATATATATATATATATATATTTATTATCTTCAACCGATCAAAAATTATGGCAATATGAATTTATTAAGTAAATTTCGAAATTTCGCTGGAAAGTTGTACGCATTGCAAATTTCCGTTATATTATACTTATAAATTTATATTTATGATATTAATTTGAGTGTTTATGAGAATATGCTAATTGTAAGATAAACAATTGATTTAAATACACGTACTAAAAATCAATCTTATAACTGTTACGTATGAAAATATATATCTTGTTATCATTTATCATTACATTAACGTATTATTTAATCAACCAACAATAAAATCTAAAGAAATTCAATACAATTTGTTTAGTGGCTTCACGTAAGCTCTTCTGGCAGGATCATTGACGTAAGGCGGCCTTGGAGCCTGGTGGTCTACTAGTCTCCCCTCTCTTTTAGGCTAGGTCAATTCTCTCTTTGTAATTCGAAGGGCATGACAAGGTGGGGGGTCTCAAGGCTGGTTTGTGCAAATTATTGCACGGTGTATGTAGTTTTGAAATTTTATTACTCTTGCGTATGAAACTATGCATGATGTCATTATACTAACATATTTAACGTGTATTATTTAACCAACCAAAATTAAATTTAAATTAAATAATAACTACAGACGAGAAGTATTTTGGAAGACTTGAGAGAAAATGAATTGAATGAGAGCGACACGGAAAATAAAAATGAGTGGAAGAAGATAATTAAGAATAGCGACCCCCTAACGAATGTGAAAAGCTGAATAAGAAGAATTACAGACGAGAACTCTTAGCTCTCATGAGGCGGTAGGGTCTCGGGATTGGTTCGAGAGTTGGCGGTGGCTCTTCAGTCGATATCGTCGTCCATGCTCAGCCACCTTTGTGCTGTTTCAAGACTAAAACCACTGTGCAACTTCTTCCAGGATATAGTGGGTCTTTAAAAATCTTATATATCCATCACAAATAGTAGATATCGAGGATCCTCTTTGCCAAACGACCTTGTATACGAAGAATCTCTTATCAACAACTATGTCAAAGTTTGTTAGTTATACGTCCTAGTTGGTTGAATCAAAGTGTATAACATTGATTTCTTGGATTTCCTAATTTCACTGTCATGGAAGAAAGCCGGGGGAAATGGGGCCAACTTGTATTCCGAATAAGTTTGTCTTTGTCCGTTTCTTGCTTATATATATATATATATATATATATATATATATATATATATATATATACATATCCGTTAAAATAGCGAGAATGGCGGGAAAAGCGGGAACGCCCGATCTTTGCGTGAGAGCTTGATATATGAAAATGGCAAATTTACTATTTTAATCACTGCGTCTTTACCAACTGTAAGAGCATCATAACATTATCTCCCACCATTCCCGTTGCTATTGACATTATTTCATATGTTTCCAGAATGGGAGGATGATTTTCAAACCATGCTGTAAGTTTAGCAGTATCAGTTGCATCTCTCGTTTAGCGAGCTTCCTCTAAATTCTTATGCTGTTCACATAAGGTAAACAGAACACTACAAAAATTTTCTAATGATGTACAAATGTCGTGAGTGGCAGACATCCCAATGACCCACTAGCTGAGTGCACTATCGGTCACACCCCTACCTCGCGACATTACCGCTGATTATTTTTTTACCACCGAGTCATGAGTCACAGAAAAAATTATCACCGCCAGCTGCGGCAGCGTTTTACTGCAAGTTACTAGAAAAACGGAACGAACAGAATCTAGTGACTTTACAGTGAACCGCGAATCGAAAAGAACAGCAAATTTCACCGCCGCGGTTTGCGGTAGACGCAGGGTAGCGGAACGAACAAACCTAATAATACAATGTATTTCTATGAAATTATAAAACGTCAAAAATATTAATTTATCAATCAAACGTAAAGACAATCAAAACAATAAGTATGTTTTTATAGCAACCCAAATCATGGATTACTACAGTGTCTCCACATAACTCCCTCCGAGCGAGCTAGCGTTATTAGAAAAAGATCAATTAATAAATAATCTAATGTGGGGACAATGAAGTGAAATAAAGAATAATACAATAAATTAAATTTAAGAAAACAATAATAATAAACTATTTGCGACGCGTCCTTTTGGGCACCATATATTTAATGGTAGGTTTTAAAGGTCGTCCATAACGTGAAGTGGGAATAGCAAAAGCTACTCGTACTGTATAGGTGTAGGTACAGCACTTGCAGTGTTCGTAGTCAGAGCAGGCGCAGAAGTTGACTGCGAGGTTGGAACAATGGGCTTTCGGACATAAAATTCAGCTGGCTCAGGCGGCTCCGTGACTTCGGTATGAATGAAGGCGGGCTTGCATCTGTCAACAGAAACGGTTATTTTTCGTCCTTTACAATCGACGGCCATTTGCTTGTTTTCACGAGAAACAACGCGAAACGGGCCGTCGTACGGAGGTTGGAGCGGGCGTCGAACACAGTCGTTGCGCAGAAAGACGTGACTGCAAGTCGCCAGGTCCTTAAAAACGAAGGATTTCCGAGTTGTATGTCGTGTACCCTCCGTTGGACGAAGATCCCGAAATGAATTTCAAAGTCGAAGAGCAAACTCTGAGTTAGCTAGCATATTGTCCTCGGATGAAACGAAGAATTCACCGGGGAGTCGTAAGGTTTGGCCATATACAAGCTCTGCGGCAGAATGACCAATGTCCTCCTTGAGAGATGAACGGATTCCAAGTAGAATAAGTAGTAATTCGTCCACCCAACGTTCAGTAGAAAGGCATTTGATCGATCCCTTCAACTGCCGGTGAAATCTTTCGACGAGTCCATTAGCTTGCAGATGATATGCAGTTTTACGAATGTGTGAAGTCCCGAGTAACTTGTTGAGCAGTTTAAACAAGAGACTTTCGAACTGTCGTCCCTGATCAGTCGTGATTCGGAGCGGTGTACCAAAGCGGGAGATCCATCCCGAAAGAAAAGCGTTTGCGACGGTTTCAGCACGCATGTCGATGAGCGGAATTGCTTCAGGCCATCGGGTAAAACGATCCACGCATGTAAGCAAATACGTCAAACCTTGGAATGATGGCAACGGTCTAACCAGGTCAATATGTACATGTTCATATCTGGCGGAAGGAGAAGCAAAGTTGCCAAGTGGAGCTGAAACATGCCTGGTGATCTTCGCTCGCTGGCAAGGGATGCAGGTCTTAACAAAGTCCTTGACGTCCTTTTCCATATTAGGCCAGACAAATGTTTGCTTTACGAGACGAACGGTCTTCCTAGCATCACGATGTGAGAGGCAGTGCATCAAAGCAATAGCCTGCTAACGGAAAGTGGCAGCGACAAACGGACGCGCAGTTGAGGTCGATATGTCACAGTAGACAGGAACGTTCGAACCAGATGTAGCTATCAGCTTAAGTTGCAGACCAGAATCAGACGATGTAAAGAACGTGGAAAGCTCCTCGTGTGACTTCTGAGCGACAGCTAAGCCGTAGTAGTTGATTGGCTCAGCCACAGCTTCAACGCGTGATAGTGCGTGAGCTGGAATGTTTTTACTACCTAACATGTGACGAATATCGCTGGTAAATTGCGCGATGAAATCAAAATGTCTTGCCTGGCGTGGTGTGCATTTGTCTGAGCTTTTGAAAAGTGCTGCTATTAAAGGTTTGTGATCGGTAAAAAATATAAATTGACGACCTTTCAGCATGAATCGAAAGCGCTTGATTGCAGAGTAGCACGCCAAGAGTTCTCTGTCGAAGGCACTGTACTTGGTTTGTGCTGGGAACAGTTTCTTAGAGAAGAATCCAAGTGGTTGCCAGCTACCATCCACAAATTGTTGAACCGAAGCACCGATGCCAGTGTCTGAAGCGTCTGCCATAACTGAGAGCGGTGCGTGCGGTGAAGTATGGGCAAGAAGAGTGCCATTCGCAAGAGCTTCTTTAGTCTTCTCGAATGATTTCTTCTTACCTTCAGTCCAAACAAGTTCCTCTTTGTCGCTTTGGATATTCTTGAGCATCTCCGTAAGCTCATGCATTGTTTGTGCAGCATTTGGGATAAAGCGGCGATAAAAATTTACCATACCCAAGAATTGACGGAGGCCTTTGACAGTTGACGGTGTGGTGAATTCGAGAATAGCCTTAATCTTGTCAGGCATTGGACGAATGCCTTTTTCGCTTACCAATTATCCAAGAAAACTGACCTCATCCAATCAGAACTTACTTTTAGCAACGTTGAGTTGAACTCCATAATTTGTCAACCTCTTGAAAAGCATGCGTAAATGCTGCTTGTGTTCGACTTCACCTTTTGATGCAATCAAGATATCGTCGATGTAGGCGTATGCAAATTCGAGTCCCTGCAACACTTCATTTATAAACCGTTGAAAGGTTTGCGCGGCATTGCAGAAACCGAATCCCACGAATGGAAATTCAAAAAGTCCAAATGGTGTAGTGACTGCGGTTTTGTGGATATCTGCAGGTTCTACCGGGATGTGGTGGTAGGCACGCACAAGGTCAATTATCGAGAACACCTTCTTGCCATGCAGGTTGAGAGAAATCCTCAATGTGCGGCACCGGATAGCGGTCCGGAATCGTTCGTGCATTCAATGCGCGATAGTCTCCACATGGCCTCTACTCGGCGTACTTTTTTGGAACCATGTGCAATGCAGACGACCATTTTGACTTCGAAGGTCGGCAGATCCTTTGTTCGATCATATAGTCAAATTCTTTCTTGGCTATCTTGTATTTTTCGGCGCTAAGTCTGCGTGATTTGCAAAAGACGGGCGGTCCAGGGGTTGTTTTTATATGGTGCGTGGTACCGTGCTTGACTACCTTATGCTTCGTCATGGGGCGCGTAAGTTCTGGAAACTCAGCAAGAATTTTGTGATAACATGAGTTACCTGAAAAAGTCTTAATTACCATAAATTCTACTTTACGGACCTGACCACTTATAGAAAGTAGTGTTTCTTGATCCACCAATCTTTTATTTTTTAAATCCGGTAGTAGGCCATAGTGTTCAAGAAAATCGGCTCCCAAGATTGGATAACTTACATCAGATACTGTTAAACTCCAGGGAAAAAGGCGTCGCAGACCCAAATCTAACTTAAAAAGTTTCTCGCCAAATGTATTTACGACAGTGTTGTTTGCAGCGTACAACTTCCGTGAAGCAATTGGTCTAACTTCTCTGCAATTTGATTTAGGAAATACGGAACATTCCACACCAGTGTCCACTAAAAACCTGTCGAAAGTCTTAATATCTTTAACGAACAGGCGACGGCTTTTGGAACACGAATCAGTTGTCGTCACTACTGACCCCTTGGAAGTTTTCCCAATACTTGCAATGCTGACGGCATCTTTTGGCTTTCTGACCGAAGTTAGCATGATACCAGCATTCATCTTCACTGGCTTCTTTTCGCGACTTTGATTTTGAGCTGGAGCGACTAGGTTTTCCTCTGAAGTCTCTAGAGTCACTGCGGGAATTTCTAACGGAAAGTTTCTCGACCTTCTTCGTTAGATCCTCTAGTCGCTCCATCAGCATATCGATCTGCGATGACGGACTAGCGGCAGCAATGCACACACCGCCGTTGCGTTGCTCTTGAATTTTATCTGCGAGTGGGGCTAGTTTGTCCAAATCGTCTCCAATGACTGCTAAGAGTTCTCGCGTGGCGGACGGCAGCCGACTAAGCCAGATTGTGCGTAGCAAATCTTTACTAACTAAGGTTTCTGGAGCGAAGGTTCGGAGGTAACGAAGGAAAGATGATGGGGTTCTGTCTCCCATTTCAGCATTCTGAAGCAACTCCTGCAGTTTGTTTGACTCACTAGCAGTAAGACGTGAGATTACAGCCTGCTTAATTGCTTTAAATTGGTCTGTCTTTGGCGGGGCTGACAGGATGTCTTGTACATCCAGTAAAATCTCAGCGGGTAGATTAGCTACAATACATTGGAATTTAATATCATCCTTCTCTATAGATAATAAAGCAAACAACGGTTCCACTTGCGTAAACCAGAGTGCTGGGTTGGCCATTAAAAAGGTTGGTGCTTTGAATTTGTCCATGTCGAGGGTCACCAAATATAGTTTTAGAACCACATAAAATAATAATAAAACTATATAGAATAATAATACAATGTATTTCTATGAAATTATAAAACGTCAAAAATATTAATTTATCAATCAAACGTAAAAACAGTCAAAACAATAAGTATGTTTTTATAGCAACCCAAATCATAGATCACTACAGTGTCTCCACAGGTAGTTTCGATAGTCATATCGGACTACAGACCCGACCAAAACCGTTTAGTCCGCCTCATCGTAAAGTAGCCGCTGTTCACGAATTTGTTGTATTTTTCAATGTCATTTTAGAAGGATGATTTTCCATAACCTGCACATGTGGCAGGATTTTGCGTACGCGAAGTGCCTTGAAGCGTGAAAGTAAGGTATCATTCACTTACAAC
The DNA here is from genome assembly GCA_963082715.1 of Harpalus rubripes. Taxonomy (NCBI): domain Eukaryota; kingdom Metazoa; phylum Arthropoda; class Insecta; order Coleoptera; family Carabidae; genus Harpalus; species Harpalus rubripes. Next base: position 34,244,801 of record OY720459.1, on the reverse strand, counting down.
AAGTCAGGTGAGCATAGAAATCGCCTGATCTTTCTGCATGGATGAACTCTTTTATCAAGTTTACAATTTTGAAATATTGGATTCACAACATCGTAGTAGGTCAATTCACACTGAGCTTGTACTAGTGTTTCTCCAAATTTGATGGCTAGTGATTTGAGGTATAGGTTTTTCCTCAGTGAAAGCAGCGAGGGAGGCTCGTTGAGAAAATCGGACATAAGTTCCTCGACACATGTCTACTCTTCCTGTGTGAGTTGAATTTTGTCCAATATCATGTTTGACAACGCATTTTGTGTGACGAAATGACCTCTCACTGCTCTCGCAAAGGCGTGACCGTGCAGCATCTTGTCCACTGAGTTTGGCGCATAAACAATACTCAAAAGTTCTTGGAGACCACTTTTAGACATAAGGTAGCTAATAGATCCCAGGTATGACATTAGGAGGTGGAATCCACCGAGGCGGACCACACACTTTTCAGTCAGGCAAAACAATTGAATCTATTTCCCTGGCTTTCCAGTACAATGGCTGGTCAAACGTGATGATCAGACATTGTTGTTTTATTTGTTGACATAATTTACGAGCATACCATAATGCTGTGTAATCTGTGGCGTATTTAGTGGGAGGAACAATTATAAAAGAAAGGGTAATAACTCTGGTCTTCTCACTGATATATCCTCTTATGATCGAGTGCATATACCCTTTCCATTCTGGCACTTCAATATCTTGGTTTTTAGCATCCAACCACACGGTGTCATGTGATGCAGAATATGCTGGGTCCTTAGGTATGTCCATGCTTGCCACAATTACGATGTTCAGGCCACTTCCCTTGCCTTGGAATATTTTCAGTGGAACAATTCCAAGTTACCCAAGCTCACTTGCCGTGGGCATCTTTGTCAATCTTGGTATAATCAAACCTCTTCCGACAAAACAGGTTAGGGTAACACATCTAATTTCACCCATGGCATGGAAAGTATTGTGCCCGTCTGTGGTGCATACATCAAAATCGGTGTTGTCGAAAACGAATTGATTGAATGAGCCTCTCTTGAATGTTGGCTGAGCATGAGCGATAGCCGACATTTTTAGTTTTTGGGATTCGTACTACTATGAAAAGAAGCCCAAACTTGCAAGAAAATTAACCAAATTCTTAGAGGCACATTTCCTGTATAGTAAGAGAGAGGCTGCTCAATATTTAAGAGAAGAAAGTCCGTGGTCTGACAAAAGAGATGATGGTATGTCTAATAGCAATACACTTTCTCTTTGTTTTCTCGACTTTTTTGTTTTATGTAACATAACATCCTCAAAAAACATTTGGAGGGTTTGACGGAGAGAATTCGTGTCATTAAGGAAGTCGTCACTTGGTGGTAGGTATGTGTCAGTATCGTATGTTTCACTCTGTACGTCTTGCCTTATGATTTCAACTGCTTTTGAAGTAATCCCGAGTCGCTTTTGAGTTGTACCTTTTTCCATATTTTCATACCAACTATCGTTAAGCAGTTTGTACCCAGTGTTTCTAAAATATTACTGATACACCAAATCTGTTGCATCCTAGAGTCACGATTACACGATCCCCAAATGTTTTTTCCAATTCTGCTTTTATGGTTCTTTAGTCGAGTTGTTTCCCTGTTACAGCATCCATTACTTTGTACATGGAAAACTGAGAATCACTATTCCCATTCAGGAAGGCATAAATTTCTTCCGTTCCTTTGCTAACACAGTTTTCAGCTTCAGATTTATGCCTTTGGATGTACAATGTTGGTCCTTAAGCAAATAAGTTCAGATTCACTTGGTTGTGATGTTGATCATGCAGCCTGTCTCTTCAAATCAGCCACAATGCTTTGAGTTCCGGTGTAATTTTTTCCGACATGAGTTGTGAATTAGGAAGTTTTTCAAACTCTCCAGATGATGACTCTTGTTGTCTCCCCTTTCCTTACTTGCTATCACAAGCGAGGATATTCCCTTTTCAAAAACTTTTGATACATCATAAGCTAATTTATTTATGTCTTCATCACACACAAAACACTGGTCAGTCACTGTGAAACCAATTACACCATTAAAACCGTCGCAATACATAACTCGACCAACGTTGACAATGATCTAGACGGAAAATGAGAATGAAGGCTTGTTTATGCAACTATGTGCAAACATACCATATACTATTTTTTGCGACAAGTAAAAATAAGTCTTGTTCTTCGGCTTTATTTTTGAAACTCTAAATGTCTTCAAAAGCCTTTAAGTTATGCAGTAACTTTTCTTACTTCAGAAACTAGTGACATTTGCATTCGCAATTGTCACGTTTTGACATAAGATATAAGGATAAGACATAACAAATAAAATTTGGTAATTTTTTATGTATTATGTTATGTATTATCTCAAAATTACGTAACCGGTGCAATAATTTGCACAAACCAGCCTTGAGACTCCCTCCCCACTGTCATGCTTTTCGAAATGCAAAAGGAGAACGGACCTAGCCTAAAAGAGAGAAGAGACTAGTAGAACACCAGGCTCCAAGGCCGCCTTACGTCAATGACCCCGCCAGAAGAGTTTGTGATGAAACCACAAACGATTTATATTAAATTTCTTCAGATTTTATTTGAGAGTTGCTTAAATAATACTTTTATTAATGTAATTATAAATAATGACATCATATATATATTCATACGTAACAGTTATAAGATTGATTTTTAATACGTGCATTAAAATCAATTGTTTACCTTTCAATTACCGTATTCCCATGTTTCATAAAGTAAAGACACAAAATAATATCATACATTAAAAGTTATAGCTATTAAATAACGGAAATGTGAAATGTGGACAGCTTTCCCGAAATTTACCCGATAAATTCAAATTGCCATAACTTTTGATCGATATATACATATATATATATATATATATATGATTTAGAAGGAATTTTAATTTTCCACAACTTTTCTAAGGATTTTTCTGTAAACCGAAAAGTTGAAATGCTAAAGAGAAAAGTTCAACGAAAAACGAGGGGCAAAATGTTTTTTTTTTAAATTAGTGATTTTGACAGCGGATATATAATAAACAGTTGAAGATATAACAAAAGTTAAAAATAAAGCAAAAATGTAGGATATTTTGTCAGCTTTCACTTTGTATATAACGACCTTTTTACTAAGACGTACCGTCTTCAAGATATAAGCAAAAAACCAATAATAGATACCTTCTCTGTCTCCCCTTGCACCCCGCTCAACTCCTCTGTCCGGGGACTTTTAGTATGTTCACCTCGTAACGAGTCCAACCGAAGCCCTGAAGCCAAAAATTGTGACACTGTCCATGCATTCTACAATCCCTTTATTGACTAGAGTATTCCCTATTAGGAATTGTTTCAATCTCTCGCATGTGAACACAATTACCAGATACTCTTTTTCTATTTGAGCGTAGTTTTGATCTGTTTGCATCTTTGTTTGGTTACATTTATTCTAATAGTCCTCTTCCGTAAGCGCTAGAATCTGTCAAAATTTGAGTACTGTAGTTAACATTGTATGCTGCTAAAGTTCGGATGGAGCTGATTGCTTCTTTTAAAATTTTCGAAACATTTTATTTGTTTAGTTCCTCACGTGAGTTCGTTGGTTTTATGTTACAACTGTCGAAGTGGATGAGTTTTATCAGAAAACTTTTCGATAAATTTTGTAAGAAAGAAATGTTCTAACATCTGTGACATTTTTGGGTGTTTGATACTCTATGATTGCGTAGACGCATTCGCTGTCGAATTTAATTCCTTCCTCTAATACAATGTAACCAAGGTATTTCATTGAGTTTACACCAATCTACACTGTTCGAAATTTAAAGTAACTCCGTTCTATGCTAATACATTTAAAATCATTTCAAGATTCTAGTCGTGAGTTTTTTTTTGTCCTCGCCGCTAATTATTATATCATAAGCGTGAACTATGACTGACAGGATACCACAGCTATATATTACTTGATTTATATATATATATATATATATATATATATATATATATATATATATATATATACGAGTATATATTAGAACACCTCCGGTAAGCTGAAGATTCCGAACGGACAGCGTTTATACAGGATGATTCAGCAAGAGTATGCCAAAATAAAACCATATGTTGAGGGAATCATTTTGAGTAAAAAATGTTATATTAAGGTATGTCCGGAAAATTATCGTTATAGAATTACAGCCTTTTGAAAGTGCACCTCATTAGTGTGACAAGACGAGGGTAAGCAAAATAACAGATAAATAACTTTTTATAAATTCTTCTAAATTATAGTTTCAATATTCATATTTTAACTCTGTTTATCTATTTAAGTCAAAATTCAGTTTAGAAATTCTTATCATATTATGATAGTCAAGACATTTATTTGTTGATCTTAAGTTTGGAAATTATTATATATACGAGCGTGACTTTAGAATGACCTCGCCTATGCACCCTCTACCCCTAAGGTAATGCTATCCTGGAGATAGTGTTTTTGTTTTAAGTCAGTCGGCATTAGTTAGCCATGGGATAAACATGGAACGGTCGGTATTAGTTAGCCATGGGATAAACATGGGAGAGCTTTAGTTTGGGGCGACGCTCGTCCGCTGTGTTACAGAATGTAACAGTTTTGTTAGTTTTGTTAGGCTTAGTGTTAATTAATAATAATGTAATCATTTAGTTTAATTGTAAATAAAAGTATTAGTTTTTAAGTAAAACCGCAAGTATTTGTTCATGTCCGCAGTGTTCATCAGTGTAAAGTTAAAAAGTGTAAAGTGTCTGTGTGTTCTTCCTTATCACCAGTCAGTTAGTGTATCATCGTTGGGAGTAAGTAGTAATCAGCAGTCAGCGTCAGAGACCCCCCTCGTGTTACAGTGAAGCAGTCGGTAGGATTGCCATCAGCTTCAGAGACCCCCCTGGTGTTACAGTGGCGCAGTCAACGGGTAGGATAATTAGAGTAATGATTTACTCTTATTTATCCGAAAAGTTCCTACATCAGTTCAGTTTATTAGTTTGTGACCGAGGAGAGGGTACTTGGTGTACAGTATGTACACATTTGCGACCACGACGCCAGCGTTGATACAGCAACCCAGGCCGTATCAGCCGTCACCAGATATGCTTGATGTATTGCTTGCAATAGATACATTCTCTGGTGATGGCAGCGTGGAAGAATATATCCGCAATATGGTAGCAGCCAGCAGAAGATACGGCTGGGATGAAGTTTTCCTCGGCAGTGCAATAGTATTCAGGCTCAGTGGTAAGGCAAGGGAATTGTATTTTGCAATTCCACTGTATAAGCGGCCTACCACTGGCACAGATATGGTGCGTTGGTTAGAAATAACCTATGCAGGACGCACCATATTACCACCATCATTTTTTCCGGCTTGTACGCCAAGTTTTTATGGTCCAGCATGGACGCACCAGGTCTACGCACCGCAGGCGCCGTTAGTTTCGTTGTCTCCAGGGCATTCGTCGGTGGCATACGGCCACGTTTCTTTTGCCATGCAGGGAGTGCACGAGTTGCCAGTAGGGAGGATCAGTTTGGAAGAAATTGAGTCCTTACTGGCAATAGAGGATCGTTTTGCGGTGGTAGACATTCCACGACCAGAGAATTCAACAATAGTCGTCACAGCGAGTGACAAGGGCGTGCAGGAAGGAAAAATGATTGAGGAGAATTGCCTGCCGGAGGAAACAGCGAATTGTGACACTGAGGAAGAACACAGCGCAGGAGCTGATGAACAGGACATGAACTCAGTATATGACGACAACCGCAACGAAATGGATCTGCAAATGGTCAACGAAGAGGACATCGACAATGGCGACTTGGGCATGAACGTCGGAGAGGACAACTTGGCATGCCCACCTGTGCAAGTTTTACGCCGCACCCATGGAGGGCACGCCACTGGTGATATCGTGTTACATTCCAGGAACGACGTTATCGCTTGCAGAAGTGTTCCCAAATTTTTTGTAGTGCCATCCCTTAGACCGCTTAGGTGTGAACACCCCCCTCCCTCGTTCAGTGCAGTGACCTTTGTATTGTTTTCATTTATGACGATTATATGACGATTTTTGTTAGTGTTTAGTTTTTTGGCTAGTTAAGTTGCATGTTAGATTAGTAATTTTTTAGATAGGAAAATAAAATGATACCCTTTTCCTGTTAGCATTGAATTTGTAATTTGTTAAAACGTTTTACGTTTTTATGATTTGTGTTTACATTATGTTTATGATGCTTCATGTTGGTAAGCTTTTTGCATTTGAAATGTCTTAGGTTTTATACCTTTTGTGCGTTTTTACGTATTATGTTGTGTTTGTACATTTGTACCTGTTTTGCAATTTTTATGTTTTCTATGTTTTATGCTTTGTCTCATATTTGTAATATGGGTGATGTTTTATGTTTTATTTGTTTTATGTATGTGTTTTATGTTCTGTGGTCGCAGAATTTGGAAACTATCTTCAGTTCAGGATTTAAGAATAAATATATCGATTTTGCGATATATTTATGTCTTAAGGGGAGGATAATGTGACAAGACGAGGGTAAGCAAAATAACAGATAAATAACTTTTTATAAATTCTTCTAAATTATAGTTTCAATATTCATATTTTAACTCTGTTTATCTATTTAAGTCAAAATTCAGTTTAGAAATTCTTATCATATTATGATAGTCAAGACATTTATTTGTTGATCTTAAGTCTGGAAATTATTATATATACGAGCGTGACTTTAGAATGACCTCGCCTATGCACCCCCTACCCCTAAGATAATGCTATCCTGGAGATAGTGTTTTTGTTTTAAGTCAGTCGGCATTAGTTAGCCATGGGATAAACATGGAACGGTCGGTATTAGTTAGCCATGGGATAAACATGGGAGAGCTTTAGTTTGGGGCGACGCTCGTCCGCTGTGTTACAGAATGTAACAGTTTTGTTAGTTTTGTTAGGCTTAGTGTTAATTAATAATAATGTAATCATTTAGTTTAATTGTAAATAAAAGTATTAGTTAGTAACCACAAGTTGTGTTCATGTCAGTAGAGTTCATCAGTGTAAAGTTAAAGTGTGAAGTGTCTGTATGTTCTTCCTTCTCAAGAATCCATCACACGAAGTCGTGGACGCCAGCCATCCGAGGCGTCCACCAGTCATCAAAGTAGTATCATCAGCCTGTTCCACCCCCCTCGTGTTACATTAGATACATTTTTATTAATAACTCTGGTACTTGTTGCACTAAAATTTTGAAACTTGGTATGAGAATACTACTTATGTAGATGCATATTCACACATTTTTTCTGTATCCCAACCAGAGGCGTCCATGTGAGGAAGCCATGAATATTTTTATAGTTATTTTTCTTACGTGTCAATATTTTTTATTTTTACCTATAAAATATTACATACAATGCAAAATTACACAAAAAGGTACTCTTGCTAAAACTTGATAAACGCAGTAGTTTTTGAGATATTATAATTTATATAAAAAATCAAGTATCCAAAAAAATTAGAGAACAATTAAGCAATAATGAAATTCATATAAATTTATTCTTCGATATCTACGTTGATATTCTCTAGAAGTACGAGAAGCGTTACCGTTACAATATCCATTATATAAACTCCATATCTGCATATTCACTAACACTAACATTTTACATACTTTGTTAATAAAAGAAATATCCATAACAAAAACAAGGTAGTTATAACAGATTTTATTTTAACTGCTAATTAAATATTTTAAATAGTTGACTTTTCTAAAAATAAAAGTATCTCAAAAACTACTGTTTATCAAGTTTTGTAAGAATACCTTTTTGTGAATCTTTGCATTGTATGTAATTTTATATGTAAAAATAAAAAAATGTTAACTGGTAAAAAATAACGACAAAAAGTGTTCATGGCTTCGCCATGTAAGACGCCTCTGGTTGAGATGCAGAAACAAAAGAAAGTGTAAATATGCATCTAAATAACCAGTATCCTTATAAAAATTTTCATAATTTTAGAGCAACTAGTACCAGATATAATAATAAAAATGTGTCTCACTAGGTGCATATTAAAAGGGCTGTAATTGTGCAATGAAAAATTTCCGCACATACTTTCATATAACACATTTGGCTCAAAATGACTCCCTTTTGGCTTAAAATGACTCCCTTAATATATGGTTTTATTTTGATAAACTCTTGAATCACCTATATGAATCTGTCATAGGGTGTGATAAATGTTAATTATCTTGTTTCTTTGGCTAGAGATACTTGCCAGAACCCTGACGAGCAATCTAATTTTGTGAAAACTTTGCCGATTTGTATTGTCTCCCCTCTAGAGTTGGTAACTGATATCGATCTCTTCGGACGAATATATTTAGTTTCGTGTATTCCGTGTATATTAAGATTTTTCTATTATTTTTCCTGACTGCCATCATCGGGGCGCACCATTCCGTAGGTTCCTCATTGTTTTCTTTAACGTTTTGGAATGTTTCAAACTTAAATAAAAACTTTGATATTCTTGTGGTATAATTTTTAATTTTATAAATAATTTTTAATAATATTATAAATTGTTTTATTCTGGTGTAGGATTTATTAAATTTTCTGAATACGCTTTTTCTAATTATTTTTCATCATAGCATGCATGAACGCACGCACACACACACACACACACACACACACACACACACACACACACACACACACACACACACACACACACACATTCATACATACATACATACATACATACATACATAATACATACATACATACATACATACATACATACATACATACATGCATACATACATACATACGTACGTACGTACGTACGTATGTACGCACGCACGCACGCACGCACGCACACACGCAAATACAAGTTATACATTCCAACTTACATTTTAATATTGTTTTCTTTATATAAATAACTTGATAACGAAGAAAAATCAAAAAATTATCCACTCTTAATTTTCGATTTGTTTTTGCTCACTGAATCAAATTAATAAATCTCAAGTATCACTTTCGAGACATTCCGTACAGTTTACAAGTAGCGATAAATTTTTGCGTTTTGTGATCAGCACCAATTTAAAAAAATATATTTAATGGGGAAATATAATTTATTTGTTCTAATTTTATAATAACAGTATTATTTTACTTTGTTAATCCACTAATTTCAATTAAAAGGGTATTATCGAAAAAATTCACGACAATAATTATTTTGATAATGGAACAAAACTTTACAAGACAAAGTTATCCGCAAAAGTCTACAAATCTCAGCGTATTTACTGTTGTGATTCCGATTTAAATAAATATGACTCAAGATACGTGCTTTGTCAAGGTAAGACATTTTTATTAATTTTATTTGTTATTCACTCGTTATTTTTAGGTAATTTCTGGGATTATGGATATACTGTTCCTTACGAATACAAATATATCCCATGTATTTCCCTATCAAACAAAAACAATGTTTCTTTGCAAATAATCAACAAGTGAGTAAATTGTGTAACAAATCCAGCTTAATAAATTTAATAAATTTTTCATTTAAGAAATATTTATGTAATATATTTGTTTTTAAAATTCACAACTTGGCGTAACAATATTTTAATTACTATTAGTAATGAGTTAAAATTTATTGTGTACAAAATTAGTATACATGCATAAAAAATATAAATTTGTACAAAACCAACAATTAGTATAAACAAAAAAAAGTATTATTACATAAAAAATTATTTGTACAATGAGGTTGAAACAAATTCGGGCTTGACTTATTTTCTCCAACCCAAAAAAAACACCCGGAGTTTAAAAAACCCATAAAAATCTTATAAAAACGAATATTAGCTATTTATGTGTTTAGTTGCAAAATTATGGCGTTTTTTGCAATAAACATAAAGATGCTATATGCGAAAAACACGATTTTGCAACGAATCATATACGAGCACAGTCACATATATATATTGGAGCAAGGAGTTTTGTGCCGAAGGTTATTTTTTCAAAATTAAAATTTATTATATACAGGTTGTCTGTGGAGGGGCAGATAAGTATATAAAATTCACTGTAGTTTTAGCAATTAAATTATTTTTCCAAAAATGCATGACTCACTAGATGATGACGAAAAACTGATTATTTTTTTCTTCTTCAAATTACTTTTAAACTATCAGTTATCGAGAAAAATGTTTCAAATAAAAATGTCACAATATTATAGTGTTTATCCAGTAGCACACAACAATAATTTTTCTGTTGGTATAATTTTAATATATAACACAATTTCAATTCGCTTCCGAGATACCTACTTATAGTGTCGTAAAAAAATACCCTGTATATTAAATGTTAATTAATTGCTAGAACTACAGTATGTTTAATATACGTGTTTGTTTTTCTATAAATAGTTTGTATATAATAAATTTTAGTTCTGAAAATTGATTTTCTGCAAACGGGTTCTTTGGTCCAATATATGTGCGATTGGGCTCGTAAAAGGTTTTTCTAATTTTTAATCTAAACAAGATAAAAAATAATGAATGGTCATGTTCGAGATTAGCTTTCGCTTTTTGCATTAATATGAAAAAGTGACAGAATATCGCTGATATAATCACTTTTTCACCTTAGTGTAAATAAGTGACAGATAATTGCACAAAGGCAAAAAAGAATGTCATTATGAATACCAAATTTTAATTTATATTTAATACAAAAATTTATAATAATAAGTTCAAGTCCAATAAATCCTATAAAAGCTCAATAAAACCACTGGGCCGGGATTTTGCCAGCCCTGAAGTAAACAAATAATAGGATATATATATATATATATATATATATATATATATATATATATATATATATATATATATATATATATATATATATATATATATATATATATATATATATATATATATATACAGGTACCTATATAAAAATTGTACCTATAACAAAAAAGGTTAGTTTAAGCTAATTATTAATTTTTATATAAATAACTTAACGGTATGTGCTTATCGCTATACGAGAAGATTTTTTAAATTCATAAAATTAATTTTTTCGAGTACCACTGGATTTGCGCGTATCTTTAGGATCAATACGTACGAAGTTAATAATAAAAGTAATTACGCACCACAATACTTACAATATTGTAATTGTTACGTTATTTCCAAAAAAATAGGGATTTATTGCATCTTCGAAGATGAAAGAAAGTTAACGTTATGTAGAACAACACCATAATTTACAAATAAAGAACTTTTAATTTCAATGTTTACCGCATTTAATTAGGTTAGATTATATTTATTCTTGTCGAAGTGGCTTAGAATCTACATTTTACAATCGGTAATAAATCATATTAAATTAACCCCCCGTTTCTTGATATCTTTCATCCAGTCTTGATCTGACCCTAAGTCGTTTAACAGAACCTTTTCATTTATTCCTTCTCTATAAACTTCTCCGCATGATGGCTTAGATTTTTAAATGTATCGTCTTCTCTCTGTCATAGCCTGCACCTTCTCTTCTTACTTGATAACCAGTTGTTTTTCTAATAATTACCACATATGAATCTGGGAATCATCTTGATATTTTTCTTTTCGTCCAGTAAATACCGTGGTATTGACGTTGATTGGGTTGATTTATATCGTTTGTTGCAATTCGAATTGTTGATCTTATATTGTTGTTCTTGCTGTTGTATGACCCAATCTCTCTGATATAATTCGTAATATATGTTTTCTCCATTTATGCGTAGCCTTGCTATTTGTACCGTGGAATATCCGTTTTTTTCGTAATAAGCTTTTCTTGCTTGCCCCCATTTTGTTAATTTATTTTCATCTTCCTGTCTTCTTACCCGCCAGCATTCTTACAGAATTGAGTTTTGCTTGTTTCATGTTTCTTACTCGCTCCATATATTTTACTGCTCTCTTTGCTGTTCCTACTCTAATTTTAGTGCTTTCCCCTCTTTTATGACTATGTACTCTCGTGTGCATCTATCCAGTCCCAAAATCCATTATATGTACCGTATATTTCCGCCCAGTAGAGTAATGTACTTTTGATTATGGCTTCAAACATCATCCATCTTATTCTGAGGTTTCTTTGAATTTTTCTTTCCCCTAAACTCCATCTTTATTTCATAGAGGCAATTATTTAATTTTTTTGATATTCTAGTTGCTTTGTGGGCTGATTGTTTCTTTGAAATGTATATCCTAAATATCTGAATTCCTTCACTTTTTCGATATTTTCATCAGCCCACTTCCAAACTTCTTTTGTTTCTCTCCTTCTGTCTTTTTTAAATATCATTATTTTTGATTTTAGATCGTTTAATGATACGTCTTTCTTGGTTAAGTATTGTTGAAACCTTTTCATGATGGATTTCATATTCCTTGGATTTTTTGTGACTATTACTATGTCGTCTGAATTAACTAATGACAATATTTTTTACCTTCCAATAACTGCGCCGCTCGTTTTTTCTTTACTAATAAATTCTTTTGTCTGCTATGTACACTGAAAATAATGTCGGGTTTAAAGAGCATCCTTTTTTTAATCATTTTTCTATCCAGAATTCTTCTGTGTATTGTTGTCAATTCTTATTACTGAACTTATACTCTGTAAATGTTCTTTAAAGCCGCCAGTAATTGTTTGTCTATACTTATTTTCAAGAGTCCGGAAATGAATATTTTTGTTGACATTATCAAATGCTGCATTCAGGTCTACGAAGCAACCGAATAATTTTCCATTTTTGCATATTTCGTTCTTTATTATTTGGTTTAGTATGTAGATTTTGTGTTGTTCTTTTTTCAAATCCCGCTTGATTTATCCAAGCTTCATTTGTAACTTCATCTTTCTCTGCCGCTTTTTTTTTAGTTTATTTATTTGTAAATTTACGTCGTTTACATTTGATTCTTTTTTTACTGTATCTTCTTGGTGTTTATATTCTTCAGTGCTTATTATTTTTCTTTCATTGCCATTTAACAGTTTACAAAAAAGTTCTTTTCATTATTCTTGTGAAATCTTTGTGGATATATGTCTTCTGTTTTTGATTACTTTATAAATTTCCATACTTCTGCTTCTGTTTGTATAGCATTCACTCTCTCTTCTTATAATCTTTTTTTGTTCTTCATATATCTCTTGTATTCTTTTAATTCTTGTTTGCTGGAATTCTGTCATCTGTCAGTTTCTGTCTCATTTGCCGGTTCTTTTCCAGACAGTCTTTATTCCATCAGTCATTACGGACTGGCGCTCCAGTTTTTATTAATATTTATTTCTTATTTGTGGACTCATTTACTTTTTCTATTAGTTCGTGTAGTTCCTTATCAATGTTTCTATTTGTAAAGGTATTATTTTACATTTTATTTTTGTATTCTTCCACGTCGTCTTTTCCCTACATTGCCTTTTGTATTACTATTTTGTTCTTCGTTTTCTCTTGCTATGTGATTTTTAAGTTCTGCATTTAGAAGCCAGTGATCGGATTCAACAGTATTTAAAACTCTCATACTCTCTATTTTCCTCCAAGCTTCCTGATTTACAATTACACAGTCTATTACTGTCTTTCCTATATATGTGATGTCTCCTTCTTCGTCTCCTTAGTTTGCCATTTAAAATTGTCCAGGTTCTGTCTTCACATTCTTGTGTCCGGATTTTTCCGTCTTTATTTAATATTTTGTCCATTGTGTGTCTAATTTCGTTCTTTTTTGTTTCAAGGTTCCATAAACCACCTCCTTCCCTTATTTTAGCATTAAAATCTCCGCCAATAACCAGATTACTTTCGTCTGTCTTTTCTACCCTGTCTCTAATGTTTGCCATTATTTCGTTCGTCCTATTATTATTGTATACTGTTAAAATTCTCTATTCTTCCTTATTAATTTTCAATTTTCTTTCCACGATATTTTCCTTAAAAAGATCTGTTTGTATTTTTTTATATTTCTTTAATTCCAGTGAAATTTTTTTGGTTAAAAATTGTCCAATTGAATCCCTATATTTCTGATTACGTGTGTGAAAGTAACCAATCAAAACATACACTGATAATTATCCTAAGACAATTAACACTTATTAATTATTTCGTAATTATCAATGTCCTCGGGATATTATAGCTGATAATTCCACCCGTCGCTCTTCCTTTTTTATTTACTTTAACGTCCGACTGGTATGTTATTATCATAACTCTGATTTCAGGGTTCTTATATATCAAATAACACCCAAGAGCGTGTTATGAATTGTTGTTATGGTAATGTTGTTAACAAATTGATAGTGATACTGAGATAAAGCCTAAAAAACAAGCAGAAGCATCCATAGCCTACATACTCTGTAAATTTTATTAAAACTCTCTGATCCGCAATCCGTTGAATATTAAAAAATTATAGTCGGACGTTAAACGTTGAATGTACCACGGTAGTTAAACGGACAATAATGCCTTCGGTCAACGTAAATACCTCGGGCCAGAGGCTCTCGGAAAGTACACTGTTGACCTCAGGTTTTATTGTCCTTATAACACCCTTGATGCGTTAATTACTACTGTGGCATGTTTGCATATCCATTTAAAATCCTTTGGCAATTTTTTTCCATTTTTCTCAATTAGTCCGGATGTTAAGGAAGTTTATCCTGTATTTTTCGATGCAAGCAAGACCTTTACTTCATATGGTGCTTGAACCATACCCTATCGATTAACCGTCGGATCTACAGACCTGATTTTTTATATATACTAATTGTAATGATAAGGCTTTTGTTACTGCAGCACAAAAAAGTTTGATTACTTATAACCTATCCTTTTTTCTCTTGAACAGAGTACATTATGATTTTTTGGAGAAAATTTTCGCTTCCTTGGCCGATTTCGTAAGAACGCTACGTTATACTGGAAAACAAACGTAATAATCGTTGTAGCGTGTTCCAAAGGCTATATATATATATATATATATATATATATATATATATATATATATATATATATATATATATATATATAGAGCTCAGAGACGTGTCGGTAGGTATCAGAGGCCCGCCGACACAAAAATTTTTAAGTGGTACGTGCGCCTAGATGCCCTGGGCGAGATAGAACATTGTTACATTAATTCGAGCAAATCGTTTGGTTTATATGTTGGTGAAACCATACTCTACCAAATAAGTGGTGTAGTCACCCGGAAATGCCCGGCAGGTAATGTATATTACGGGTTGTATACCTGATTGGCGCGTGTTTCCTTAATTAAATCGCAGTGGTGCGAAAATCATTACGTCTACAGAGCTGATTTTTATCTTCCATCACCTTTAGGTAAGGAAGGTATTGTCTTTGGTCAAAAAATTCGGTGGTGAGTTTTTAATGAATATGCACGTTTTAAGGTCCCTAGAATACGACTTTACTATTTTTACGATGATGTCAGTATATGTGTGTGTGTATGTATGTGTGTGTGTGTGTGTGTGTGTGTAACAAAATTTTCGTCTACGATAACTCTAATACTACAATTCCAAAAATTATAATTCTTTCGTATGCCTCTTCGTTGCATCCATATGAAGAGCTGATTAGATTTTGGTTAAAACTGGTCAACCGGAAGTGCCCTCATTTGAAGATTTTAACAGTTTTTCTTGAAAAAACGATGTTAAATATAATTTTTTCACATTTAATGTTATTATAAATATTAAAGAACATTGTATTCTCTATACGATTTGGCTGCATTTTCTTTCGTATGCCTCTTCGTTGCATCCATATGAAGAGCTGATTAGATTTTGGTTAAAACTGGTCAACCGGAAGTGCCCTCATTTGAAGATTTTAACAGTTTTTCTTGAAAAAACGATGTTAAATATAATTTTTTCACATTTAATGTTATTATAAATATTAAAGAACATTGTATTCTCTATACGATTTGGCTGCATTTTATACTTCATATCAAATGGATATAGAGTTATAAAATTATAAAGAATTTAAATTTCATAAATTAGCTAGCTATGCTAGAAACAGCTACTATATTAAGAAAATTCTGATTGAAAGATTTTTTTTTTTTTGAGAAAATTTTGGCTGTCTTGGCCGATTTTGCAAGAAAGCTACGTCAGAAAAAAAATGGATATGTTATATGTAACCAAACTCTTTTTTAGCACTGGAACCTCAAAGACCTATCCAATATAATTAATATATAAATAAAATCAGCTCTGTACATCCAGTGGTTAGCGCACTGCAATAAGAAAAACGCGCCAATGAGGTATATAACCCGCAATATGCTGTGCCTGCGCGGCATTTGCGGGTGGCTAAACCTCTTTATTGGTAGGTTATGGTGTCATCAACATATGAAACAAACGGTTTGCTAGAAGTGACGTAAAATGTTCTTTCTCACGCAGGGCAGCTTGGCGCACCTACGCGTACCTTTAGAAAACTCTGTGTCCGCAGGCCGTTGATAGCCACAGACGCGTCGCTAAGACCTCTGTCGATAGTTCTTTAAACACGCCAAAACTTTTGTTATGGTTGTTTTCTGGTATAAAGTAGAGTTCTTGCAAAATCGGCCAAGGATCCAAAATTTTCTCCAAATAACAACAATATGCCCTGTTCAAGAGGACAATGGATAAGTTATAACTATTCAATCTTCTTTTTTCACTCTGGCATCAAAAGCCTTATCATTATAATTAATAAATATAAAAAATCAGCTCTGTAGGTCCAAGAGTTTGCGCACCACTGAGACTATAATAAGAAAAGATGCGGCAATGACGTATAAAACCCGCAATATACAAAGCCTTCGTTTTATTTCCGGATGGTTACAGCTCTTAATCGATAGGGTTTGGTCCCATCTACATATTAACAACATTCGAACAAAATAAAATAACTTTTAACACCTATATCATACACTATTTTTTTTTCTACAAATACTATTTTATAATTTAAATTTCTATTTCTAATACTTTTTTGGCATATGCCAAAAATGTCGATTTGTTGTTCCATTCGTCATTACCAAGGTAACTAATTCGCTTTTAACACTAATGTTAAACGTAAGAATGGCTTGTCACTTTTCAACAATGGTGTCATAGTAAATTTCTAGAAAAAATAATTTTTTTACCGAGATCAGTATGTTAGGTACTACATACCGTTAAATTAAGTACCCGAAGTTCTGAATCACTCAGTCAATCTTTTTTGTACAGATGTAATATTCATTATATTTATTAACTTTATGCGTTCATTTTAATGAACAACTTAATACCTTTTGTATATATCTATTTTTGTACACAAATATTTTTTCTACGCATTAAATATCAGCCTTAATCATTTTGTCTAGAGACACTGGCCAAGCTTTATTACCTGTAATACAAAAATACGATGAAAGAAGAGGATTTCTGGTACAAATGCCTGACCTATCAGCTCTAAGCAAATACGAAGCTTCATGCATTTATGGGAATCACTTACAGAATATTTATACTTTCTCTTATGCTATAAAAGCAGGTATATATTACACAAAGAATTATAATTTTAATGAAATATGCTTTTATATAAGTAATACATATGCATCCGATAAAAAAATTAAAATAATATCAGATTTATGTGAAGTATGGCTGAAACCTTTCTAATTTGTTATTAATATTTAACATTAAAATGTTACAGTACTTGCAGCTGATTCTAATAATTTTAATGGAAATATGTAGTTGAATTGCAATTTATATTACTAAGACAGATTTGTCTAGAGTCTAGAATTTGTAGATTTTCTGATATTTAAGCATAAATAGTAAAACAATGAAAAGTAATTTATTTATTTTTAGATTATATAGCTTCGCATCCTTCAATAATAGTCCCAAATATAGATAGGATATTTATGAACGAAAAACTGGAAATGATTTGCAAAATGCAAGTCTACCATAACATTTCAATAGACATGTTGCAGTGGGAAACTCCTGTCAGTGTGAAATTTTACGTAAGTCTTGAAAAAAGATGACTACACATTCACATATCACATAAAAGATTATTTTTTCTTGATTTCTATATTAGTGCAGGCGCCAAGAAACATTCCGTTTGAAAAAACCGGTGGATTCATTCTGATTGATGATTTAAGTTCAGAAAGACCTAAATAATGAAATTCTGAATGTTGTCGGACAAAGTCGGTGGTCAATTTTTTTTTATAGGGGGTATAAGAATTATTGATGAAATCGCTGTAACGGTCAAGAAAACGTTGTTTATTACTACTAAAAAGTTGTTTCTGTAGGATATGAAATTACAAACATCACGAATATTATAAAATACAAATTTAATATGGTAAAAAAAAGCCGCGTGCCTCAGTGTTTGGTCGCGAATCTGGGGAACCGGGTTCGATCCCGACCGATACCAATAAGAAATATTTCGTATTTAAATGGCACTAAAGTTTTCCTTGTGGTGCACTCTCCACACATCAATAAGTGCCCGTGAGGTGGCGCTTGGTAAACGCCTGCACGGTTGCCGGATACGACTGACGGTCGTTTTCTTTGTTTCTCTTTCCGCAGCAGTTTATACCAGCTCCAATGTATTGCAGCGGGCCATATTGTACCCGACACGGTTTAGACGTTTTAGTTATAATCGAATTTTCACATAAAGTCAAACTAGATGGTGTGATAGCTTATTTTGATTGCTGAGTTAACAAATGTAAGTGAGAAAGATTTCAAGATGCCTCAATTTTTAATAAATTGTCACACAAATAACATTTAAAATAGAAATATTTATTACAATCTCCAAACAATTGCGTAAACTGAAATGAATATTTGTAATATTTTACCTGGGTTATGCCCTAACTGGTTGCGACACAAGCCGGATAGGAACTAAGAAACAATGTCTGTATGCTGCATCACAAGTATTTTTTCAAGATGCTCTCTCTACTTTTGGAACTAACCCAGAAACTCCGATGCACTTTCATCAGGTTGAAGAAGTCTGCACTTATTTGTTTGCCGAACAAAAAATTACATCAGATGAATTGCGCTACTAAATTGATTAGCCGTAATATTGGGTTCAATTTAAATTTAACCAAAATTATTTGTACTTCTGATGCTTTATTTTTACATTGTTTAAGAGCTGCAGCCTGCAACCCAAACATATTTATGGAAAAAATGATTACAACCACTGTTCGAGCTTCTGAACTTCCTCTAATTCCGTTATGAATTACGAAATTCCAAGTTACACCCGACGAAAATGATAAAACCTCCTCTGCCTGACTTTTTAATTAGGCATTGCAAATGTAATTCAGACTGCAGAATAATAACTTGTAGTTGTAAAAAAATTATTTAAACTGTATATCTCTCTATGTAAATGTGTTCATAACGATTGTCAAAACTTATCTTTTTAAGGTAGCATTTTCTTCTTCTTCTTCTTCTTCTTCTTCTTCTTCTTCTTCTTCTTCTTCTTCTTATGGGTCGCTGTTCCTTACTCTTCGTCTCCAATCATTCCTGTCCAACACATCTTCTTCAAACTGTCCTTTCTCACTCAAGTCTTTTGCGTCACAATCCTTCCTCCTTCTCTTTGCTCTTCCTCATACTCCCGAGATAGAGAGTTCTAATCCTGAGGACTGGCTTCTCTAACCCCGACCGTCCATGACGGAGTAGTCCTAACCGACTTAGCACAGGGGTCAGGCGAGGCTATAATTGCATGTCACTTGCGAGGAACACCCTAGCCCTTATACCACTTTCCGATCCTACATTTTCCGTCTTTGGCTTCGGCGAAGATTTTACAGTCGAATCCCTCTCCTACCACCAACCCTCACCACTTACTCGGGCTTGAAACCGGCGCCAAGTTGAGCTGGCTTACTCCCTCAGTGGCTGGTTATGGTACAGAACAATAATATTTACATATTTACTTATTAGTAATAATCGATTGACCATCTCAAATTTGAGATAAATGCAATTAAAGAGAGCTGTTTTTGTATGTGTTTTCTATATCAAGCAATAGTAAATGTCATATTTTTCACTGTAGCCCCAAAACAGCGCTTCCCATTTTATTAAAAAACATCCCAGTATATAGAAATATATAAATCACAAATATTAAAATAAAAATAACTTTTTTGATCATATTGTTTAAGAGATATAGCTTAATAAAGTGCGAAATTTTTTGCTAATATAGGGACGGAAGGAGTCGATGGGTTATGATCTGGAAACACAGGATTGTTTAAATATAATATACTCGTACTTGGCCTCCAACTAAGAAAATTTTATAATCAATCTGCTTTTTCTGGAACAACTATTAGAATTTGTTAACTCAGTAATCAAAATAAGCTATCACACTATATAGTCTGACGTTATGTGAAAACTCTTATAACTAAAACGTCTAAACCGCGTCAGGTATAATATGGCCCGCTGCAATACATTGGAGCTGGTATAAACTGCTGCGGAAAGAGAAACAAAGAAAACGACCATCGGTCGTATCCGGCAACCGTGCAGGCGTTTACCAGGCGTCACCTCACGGGCACTTATTGATGTGTGGAGAGTGCACCACAAGGAAAACTTTAGTGCCATTTAAATACGAAATATTTCTTTTTGGCATCGGTCGGGATCGAACCCGATTCTCCAGATTCGCAACCAAACACTGAAGCACGCGGCTTTTTTTACCATATTAAATTTGTATTTTATAATTTTCGTGATGTTTGTAATTTCATACTCTACAGAAACAACTTTTTACTAGTAATAAACAACATTTTCTTGACCGTTACAGCGATTTCATCAATAATTCTTATACCCCCCATAAAAAAAAATTTACCACTGACTTTGTCCGGCAACATTCAGAATTTCATTCTTTAGGTCTTTCTGAACTTAAATCATCAATCAGAATGAATCCACCGGTTTTTTCAAACGGAATGTTTCTTGGAGCGCGGTCTATATAGGTGGTTGCGGTTAGGAACTTATGGATTTAACATAGGATTTTTCTTATATACAATTTTCTGCTCTCCTTTTCATTTTACGGCAAAAACTGTGGTGTGCAAAGTAGTACAGAATTAAAAATTGTATACGGAACTATTTTTAATTTTAAAAAGAAATTTCAAAAGTTTTATGATAATTAAATAAATAATATTAATCGATGGTGATTCGTTGTTTACATTTTCCGGGCAATGGCAGCTCTGCACGTCCTTTGTACTATGTAATGTATATTTAAATAATTCAAACTCGACTCTTAAATTGTAAGGCTAGTGGCAATTAGGGATAAACATAGGGATCTAACATGTTATTTTTGTTCAATGCAATTTCCTGTTCTCCTGTTCATTTTGTACAGAATTAAAACAACAAACAATTTTTTATTAATTGTCAAATTGACAATTCCGATATTAAATAAATAAAAATGAGGATATTCAAGATATTTGTGCAACATAAATGATGTAGAAGATGAAGATAAGATCAGATGTCAATGTTGAGGGTACTTTTATCATATCTAAAAATTTTATATAATTGAAATTTGTTTTAATTTTAGAAAACATAAAGTGAGACAGAGATTAAGGTGAATATAATACTGAATTAAAAAATGCTATATGTAACGAAGCATATTTAGACAAAATCGCAATAGGCCCGGAAACGACAACACTTCAAACCTCACATGTAGTTGTCAAATATTTTTATATAAAAATTAATGTGTTAGACAAATATGGATTATAAATAAATGATTTTTAGTTAATTTCACACGTTTCCTGTAAATTGCAACTAGTTTCATACCCAAATAAAAGTTCCGATATATTGTCAAATCAGCACCGCCGTTGCCTCGAGCAATTTTATTAATTAGATATTCATATTTTAATTTATAATCTGGTAAGCGCCCGCACGGTGCAAATATTTCATCATTACCGATATCTGTGTACAAAGCAGATTGGCATACCCAGCAATGGGTAATAAGCCGTGATGATATATTTATTTATTTATTTATTTTATTTTCTTCCCACTTTTCCTCATGTATACTTGTACATATTAATACACACTTCTGAAAACGTATTGTTGTGCCGCATACTATTCTTATTTTAGATAATATTAAGTATTAATTTTTACACTGACAACTAAATGATATTTGAAAATATTCGAATATTTATGTCTGAAGCTTACTTCATATTCATCGCAGACTATGTCCAGATGGATACAAGGGCTAAACTCTACACCCCCTTTCGATTTAAATACAGTAATTTAGTCCGAAGGCGTCTCTGAGTTCGTTGTGTCTTGCAGCTGTAACGCCTTTGGTGAGTAGATCGGCAACGTGGACAGCAGTTGGAACATATTTAAGTTTTACCTTACCTTCATTGATTACATCACGAGTGAAGTGATATTTTATATTAATGTGCTTCATGCGTTGTTGAGCTTTTGGCTGTTCAGCTATTCGAATAAAACCCATATTGTCATCATCATCAAATATGGTTGTGGGAACAGAAAATGAAATCAACATGTCATCAAGTAGGGATTGTGTCCATAAAACTTCACAGATGGCGCTGGAAAGCGCAACATATTCAGCCTCTGTAGACGATAAGGCAACTGTTTGTTTTTTTGAGATCCATGATATTGTGCATCCAAACAATTGAACAAGATGACCTGTTATAGATTTACGATCATTTGCATCAGAGTCTCAATCAGTATCCCCAAAGGTTGGTGGTATTTCCTTTTCATCGGTTTTTTGATAAACCAGACAAAGTTTCTTTTACATATTTCAAAACTCTGAGCAAATGAATCCAATAATTATCTGTGACACATGATTGGAACTCACTAAAGTAAAAAATTGTTGCTGATAAATCTGGTCTTGACATTAAAGCAACATACATTAAGCAGCCTATCATCAGTAGCAAATGATAGTTACAAACCTACATCCCTAGGAGTTAAAATGGGTTTGCAGTCTTGCATTTGAAATTGATTTAAATTTTTTTTTAAATAATGTGATTGATTGAGTTTCATTATTCCCTTATCTTTACCTTTGTGACTTTTAATCCCAGAAAACACTTCATATATTCTAAGTCGGTCATTTTAAATTCTTGTATTAATTTTTGCTTTATAATTTTAATTACGTTTAAACATCTGGAAACTAAAAGATGGTCATGAACATAGAGAAGCAAATAAATTACATTATCATTCATTTTTAAAACATAAACAGTAGTCAGTTTTGGAACGAATAAAACCCAGATATACAATAAAATTATCAAACCGCTTATTCCATTCATATGGAGCTTGTTTTAGTCCAAGTGGTTTAATTAGCTTACAAACACGATCTCCTGGTTTGTATCTGAAAGGCGGTTCAACATAAACTTCTTCTTCTAAATATTCTTGGATGAAAGTTGATATCACATCCATTTTATGAATAAAGGTGTTATATTGATTGCTAATAGCAAACAAAGTATGTAAAGTAGTGAGTTTCGCAACTAGTGCATATGTCTCTTTGTAATCAAATCCATGTTGTTGGATAAAGCCTCTTACAACTAAGCGAGCCTTGTATTTAACTTTTCGGTTATCTTCATCTCGTTTTATTTTAAATACCCACTTAGTTGTGATTAAATTTCTGCCTTTTGGTAAAGTAGACAACTTCCTGGTATTGTTTTCCTTGAAAGCATTCATTTCTTTCCTAATGGCTCTTCCCACTTTTCTCAACATCAATTATGCTACTTGAAACGTTCCCAATAAAAGTTTCAGCTGAAAGTATGAAATGAGTATTCAGATCATAATCTGTATGCCTTACCGGAGGTTTCTTCGTTCGACTTCTTCGCAATTCCATCTATACGTTTTCATTAGTCTCATTTATATCTTCATGCAGTTGAATGCCATCATCATTTTCTGCCTGTGAATAAATATAATTTTACGTTCTCTTGTTCTAAGAATTTTTCATCACGAGATACGACAATTTCTCTTTTAATTGGATCCCATAATCTACAGCTGTGGAGAGTATAACCAATCATTATACAAGGGAATGATTTGGCTTCTAGTTTATTTTTGAGTTCATTAAGAAAGTGTCAAAAACTTTGATAGCCAAAAGTTCTTAGTTTGGTAACATCAGGTTTTCTATCACACCAAATTTCTGCAGGAGTTTTAGCTGTTTGTTTAAGAGCTGAAGTAGGGCTTTGATTTAAAAGGTAGACTGCAGTGAGAACAGCCTCACCCCATAAGTATTTAGGTAATTTATTTTCATGTAGCAACATAGTTCTTGCCTAATCAAGTAATGTTCTATTGTACCTTCCAGCCAACACATTTAATTTAAGTGTAAATGGGGATGTATAGTTAATTCTGATGCTCTTTTTCTTACAAAAGGTTTTGAATGCACCACAAGTGTACTTACCACCATTGTCACAAGTTAACATAGAAATTTTATATTCTACTTGAGATATACCTATTGCCTCGTACTCTTCAAATTTACTGAGTACTTCATCTTTTCATTTAATTAAATATACAACAACAAAGTGAGTAAATTCATCAAGAAATGTGACAAAATAACGACAGTTATCGTGTGTTAAAGGTTTTATAGGACCACATACGTCACTATGTACTATTTCTACACTTCGGTGTTTGCCTGTCAGTTCATTTCTAGTTTCTTTATCCCGAATACACATCTCACAAACAGATTATTCTAAATTCGTTGTTATAGCAGCAGGGATTCCCTCTACACAAATAAGATTAACTTTAATAGATCTGTTTTATTGAGATGTCCAAATCTAGAGTGCTATAGGTCTAAAGAATTAATTGATTGTGTATTACTCATATTACGGAAGACTGCGCTAAGTTCAAAAACAATTTTGTACAATTTGCTATCTCGATGCCCTTCAGCTACTGTAATAATCCCTTTCAAGATTTTTGCCTTTCCATTCTCGAATAACAATTTGAATCCAGAATCTTAAATTTTTCTTACAGAAATCAAATTTGTTGCTAGCTCCGGAACAAAGAGAACGTCTCTTATCGTGAAATCTGTTTTCCTGTTATTTATTAAAACCACTATTTTAATATCTGCTACTTTTGTAGCAGTAAGTGTAATACCAACTTTAGCTACTTTTATCTTTGATGAATTAAAATATGCACCTTTATTAATGAGATGATCCATACAACCTGAATCTAAGCAAAAATTTATTTGCTTGAACTTGGACAAATTAGTGGCATTGACTTCTGAACTTACCCCGAATGAAATTTCTTCATTATCATCATCATCTTCGACATTCATATTAGCTGATTTCTTAGAGTATTTTTGATTAGGATAATCTCTTACTTTATCAGCTCCATAATCAGATTTCTTTTGCCCGTATCGCTCACATTTAAAACATTTAAATTTGAACTTTCTTTTTACACCAAATGCAGTACCTTCATTTGATGCTTATTTTTGATTAGTGAAACCGTTTTGTTCCTTTTTCTTGACTCATCCTATAATTGAACCTTCACTCTTTCAATTTTAAGATTAGATAGGTCAAGAGTTTCTAGAGCTGTCACAGTATCACCATATGACTCAGGCATAATTAGCAAAAGGTAACAAATAACATCATTGACATCCAACTTAGCTCCTAAAGCTTTGAGTTCACGTACAGTTTCATCAAATACCAAGAAATGATTTTCTAGTGAATTTCTTTCAGCATACTTCATAGTGAATAACTTCTTACGTGTAAACAACTGGCCTGAAATACTTTTTCTCTGGAAAACACTTTCCAACGCATTCATAATATCCTTTGAGGTATTTTTGTCTCTAACATATTCAAGTTGGGAATCTGATCTACAATTTTCTGAATTATTAGATTTACACTTGTCTTCCTCGTGATATTTCACCTCCAGAGCCTTTCACTTTGTTACACCTGTTTCTGCAATATTCTTAATATGATTTAATCCTGTCTCAATATAATCCAACAGTTTTATTTCTTCCAGCAGTGTTTCAATGCGAAACTTCCAGTTTGTGAAGTTCGTACCATCAAAAACATTCATGAAAAATTTTTCATCACTCCTATTAAGTAAAGCCATATTTGTTGGACTCAACCTGATGCAGAGCAAGGAGATACTCTATTCAAATAAGATATATATTGAGAACAAGTTTTACATTTGACAGATCAAAAATATCACACAATAACAAAGCAATTACTAGAAAAAATATACATAACATAGAACACTAGATATTCAAATTGCTAATTAACAATGAGTAGTTCGCAGAGAGAGAGAACACACTAGAAAGAGACAGGTAGTTACGTGGCGAGAGATTGAAGTTCCCCCACAATTTGAAGGCAGGGCTACGCGCATTCAAGCTGGTCGGTCACGGTCCGGCGGTCAAGCTGTATGGTTTATTTTTTTGTTAGTTTTAAAAAGATATTTAAAAAGTTCCGTTAAATAGTAGCAATAGCCATGACATTGTAGAAAACAATATTATTTTATTCATATTTTGTAAATTTAATATTTTATTTTTGTAAAAGTAAATTATGTAATGAATGTTTATAAAGTGGAAAAAGTAATCGAAGAATTCGTGATTCATTTTCCATAAGTCAGATTGACGTTTGACGTTTATTAATAATTACTGGAAACCAGAAAAAAACAAGTGTCATGGCTGTACAACTTTGCACTTTTGCTACGAGCTAACAGAAATTTTGGAATTTCTTTTTAATATTATGAAAACTTTTTATTTGCACTCTACAGGTTTTGGCGTAAAATGAATAGAAGAGCAGGATATTACATTAAATTCCATTTTAAATCCCTATGTTCGCCGCCACTACCTTGTGTATACGAAACAAGTATTTTATTTTTCATTACTAAATCTACGAAAGATTTTTTTTTCATATGTGTAAGATTCACTGTTCGGTCGCACGCCACTAGCAGGCAAAAACACTTGACATTCCTAAAAAAATTACAACTACCCCGACCCGGATAGGGCTAGTTTAGTTGGTGTGTGCTAGCAATCATGTGCGGACGAGCTGTTTGCAGTAATTATAGATAAGATAAGATAGAACTCGCTATCATTCTGTTTTTTTATACAGATATAGTGTGGTGATGCTTGATTGATATGTTATACTCTGCCTGTGTATTTGATATGCATGGTATATGTGAGATATACATTTCTATTATTTGTTTGTGGTCGCAAACATGTAGTTATTTCTTAATGATCCAAAGGGTTGTCTGGGACAACTCTGGGTCCATAAATCTATGCTCTGACGGTGTGAGAAACACCAACTGAGAGGGTGAGATACACGAGAACGTCTGGTATGTAAAAGAGAAATCTGGGGTTTATCATGATAGGTCTGGGACCTACATGTGGCCGTGAGCTAAGCTCTCTTAATGAGTGGGAACATTTGACCTTTGGGAGGTCAAACTCTGAGAGCTCAATATGTCTGAGCCATACGTATGTGACTACCGTACCGCTAGTGGCCCAGAAGTGACTATTCACGAGAGTCGTATTCCAGCAATTCGTCCCTGCACTGGATGCATACTTTTGCGGATAGAGATACCGGAACCCACGAGGTATTCGATCGTTTTTAATATGCGGGGCGCCTTCCCACGTCCGGGACTTGGGAGTAACCTTATTCCTGCCCCCCCCCTGTCAATATCAAAACGTAAATTGTTCATTTAACTGACATTTTATCCAGAAATGGAAAAACCGGGCATTAGGGAAACGCGTCCTAGAGGACCAATTCGACGCTGACAAATTTGCGTGTGGAAGAGGACTTCGGTAACAGGTCGAAAGGAATGTGAATTGTGTATATTAGATTATTGCATTAGTATCGCCCATATATTTTAGTTAAATAATAATTGAAAAAAAATAATGAAAAACTATATCTTTTATATGTTTTCTGTATCTACGAGTATAAATGGACTGAATCTTAAGGCTGTGCAGGTTAATAACTCCAATAAAGTTTTTACAAAAAAAAAAAATTGTTAGTTTTATATACAAGCTGATAAAAAGTGGATTTTTTAGCAATGTAAATGCTGATTCTAAGTGAAAAAGTATTCGCAAAATTAAAGATGTAGTCCTTCAAGTGTAAATTTGTAGTCAGCTAGTGGCACTAAAATTGTAAAAACAAATTGATAATTGTAAAACCAAAAATTACTAATTAACTTGTATTTATTGTATAACAATTAATTCTGTGTAGTTTGAGATCCTCTTATATTTCATTATAATGCAAGGAAATACTTCTTTCTCAGAATAGAGTCTCAAATTAAATGTGATTTATTGTTGATTATTTCTACATAATTTTTAAAAAATTGTAGGATAAAATTATAGATCCGTTGAGTTTTAATACTTCTAGATATAAAATAATTATCAGTAAATTAATACTTTACAATGTGGGAAGACACCATGAGGGTAGATACAAATGTTATGTACCAAATAGTGATTTGATAGCAGAAGAGTATATTAGTGTTCTAGGTACGTAATCAAATGATTAATGTCGTTTAAATCAAGAAAACCATAGCAATGTATTTCAGATCCATTCAACGTAGAACCGTCGTTGGAAATTGTAAATTTTAAATTTGGTTACATTGGGAAGAAATTCCAATTGAAATGTAGTGTTGACATTTCACATAATCTGCTGTATAATATATCTTGGAATGTTCCATATCCAGTAAAAACTGAATATGTTAGTTTTTTTTTTAATTTTAATTATAAATTTACTAATATATTATTTATTAAAGGAACAAAGTACTAGAAATATGAGCTATGTCGTTGAACTAAAAAATATACATGCAACCAGTATTTTGGAAATAAATAATGCGACGCAAGGGCACGCTGGAAACTATACTTGTATAGTTAACGATTATTTCAATAGAAGACGATATACCATGAAACATGTACCGGTAAAAAGTAAGAATTTATGCTATGAATATTTACTTGTTGTACTAACTGTATCTTTAATTTAAAGTTGGACAGGAAGCCATAGTCAAAGAGAGTAATTTTGATAATCTTACCATAATAAAAGTTAATCTTTACAGTAAACTAATATTGAATTGTTCTGTTGATGGAGATCCTAAACCTATTATAATATGGAAACTGGTACAGTATGAAGCTTATGTATTTAGTTAACACATATCTTTCATCTTTGTCATTACAAAATAGTTATTAAGTATATATTGAAAGCAATAAATTATTCCTGCCGATTGACAATATCTGATACGGGTAATAAATATCTAACTGACCACAATGCTTTTTTTGCACGATCGATGCAATAACAATATTAATATTTAGAAATGATTGAAAATTATTTTGACATTTATAAAAAGTTAGTCATTTTGAAAATAAGCTTTGATTGTTGTCATCGTTATTATATTTACTTACCGCCTCTTCATTGGTAAGTAGTCGCTTACCGATCAGTAATTTGTAAAGATAACATACAGTCTTGCAAACCCAATCGGTATACAATAAAAAATGATCGTGAAAAAATAGTTTTTACTCTAGTATTCTAATTATTAAAGTATTATCTTTAGATTATGAAAATTATTTGTACAATGAGTACTTATTTTCCTTCGCTTGTCTTCCGATATAATTACGTTGTAGTATCGCGGTATGCTACTGGTTGGTACATTTGAAAGCTATATAAAAGAACACCCGATGTAACACCTCATAAGAGCGTATTTGTTTATTCCGTTATTTGTACCCCTCGGATACTTACGTTCAACACATGGTTGTGTGTGTGTGCGCGCGTGTTTGTGTGTGTGTGTGTGTGTGTGTGTGTGTGTGTGCGTGTGTGTGTGTGTGATTTTAATTAAAGTGACGTGATAAGAAGAATAAGAAGGCACTGTACACCACCAGGATCCTCAACAAAGAAAAAACACTACGATGCTTTGGAGGATGATTTAAATTCTGAATAATTCCATTAATTCAGAATTTGATGTTTCTAGTAAGTTCTACTTGATTATGGCAAAGATCTGGTAGTCATGTAACTTACCCTCTTAGATCTGATGAACACATGTTTATCAATTTCTTTTGCTATGTAACATATCAACATGTCATTGAAGAAAGGTAGCTGGGATCTTAAGAAAACGAACCTGGCAATCTCTTCCCAAACCATCTCCATGACCCAGTACGTAAACAGGATTTTCGACCACTTCGAAGGAAATTCAAAACCATTTAAACTACCAGTGCCTTTGGAACAAGGCTGGAAGTGAGGGGGGAGGCGTTAAATACAGGGCAGTAGAAGGACAAGACATACTTGAAAAACCTTTACAACTGACGAAAACAATAAATAAGGTGAGAAACTACGCCGTAGCAGATACATTAAGTAGAGCTCCTACCAAAACAGTTATAAAAACAGATTACTTAAATGAGTTAAAAGTACGCGCAGTATTTGGTACATCTGTAGAGAATGCAGAAAAACTACAAACAGCTATTGATCAAGATCAAACATTAAGTAGAGCTCCTACCAAAACAGTTATAAAAACAGATTGCTTAAATGAGTTAAAAGTACGCGCAGTATTTGGTACATCTGTAGAGAATGCAGAAAAACTACAAACAGCTATTGATCAAGATCAAGTCTTAAATAAAGTAAATTTATATACAAAAATTGGTTGGCCTAAACATAAAAAAGATGTACCAATTAATGTTAGACCTTTTGGCATGTAATAAGTGAAATTTATTTCCATGAAAACGTCTTATTTTATAAAAAGCGAATTGTTGCACCCGAATCAGTAAAAAATTAATTTTTGAAACTTATACATGATTCTCATCAAGGTATAGTCTCATGTAAAAATAAAGCAAATACTATAGTTTATAGACCAGGTATGTCAAAACAAATTAAAGACTTGGTTTTAAGTTGCTTAACTTGCCAAAGTAATGAGCGAAGTTAGCAAAAAGAAAGAATAATTCATCATGAAGTGCCAGCACATCCGTGGCAAAAAATTGCCATGACTTCATGAAGCTTAACAATAATGATTTTGTTATTATTGATTATTTCAGTAAATATTTAATTATCAATAAGTTACAAAGCAAAACGGCAAGTTCCGTCATAAGTACATTGAAAAATGTTTTTTGCATGTTTCGGATTATTTTTGGATAATGGACCACCATTCGATTCCGGAGAATTTTAAAAAAATACTCAAAGACACCAAATAAACTTAAAAACATCTAGTCCTTTTACCCGAAGTCAAATGGAATGATAGAACGACATATTCAAACAGCTAATATTTGTTGAAAAAAACAGAAGATCCGTTTTTAGCTCTTTTAAATTATAATTCAACTCCTAATCCAAATTAACCACCTCCAAGCGAATTAATAATGGGTAGAAGAATAAGAACTATACTCATAGTAAGAGTCAAAAGCGACGACACGAAGTGGCAGATTGATCAAACCAGTTATAGAACTAAATTTATAAGGTATATATATATATATATATATATATATATATATATATATATATATATATATAAAATATCACGGCATATTACCCATTGCTGGGTGTGCCAATCTGCTTTGTACGCAGATATCGGTAATATATATATATATATATATATATATATATATATATATATATATATATTAGTTGCCATGTATACGAAAATGTAAATTTTTAAATGATTTTTTTGCCAATAATTTCCATGCAAGTAGAAAATATTGAATAATTTATTTAATTCTAAAGATAACTGATAACTGTAGTAGTTGCATAGAATTATGAGTAATCTAACATACAAACCGCGTTTCTAACTGTAAATTTTGGTCACAGTTTAAATAACGCATACGCGAAGCATGCACTGCGAAATTAATTAATTTAAATATTAAATTTACAAATTGGTAGAAAACTATATGAATATTATATCTATAATATAAAAAATAAAAAGAATACATAATTCAAAAATATTAGATAAACTATAATTATTGTAATACTCAATTTTGGAACATTCTTTCCGTTGTAATCAAATCATAGTGAATGGTAAATTGAAAATACTCTTTCTATTATTATATAGCTGCACCAACGTAACTTAAATTTTAAGCGTTCCTTAAATTGATATATTGATTGATAATATTAAAATGCATTTTTGTCTAAAGATCGCATAAAATTTAAGCCTTGTTGGTGCAACTGGATTCTTGGGAATGTACTTGTGTACAATACCAAGAGTAAAGGCGACAAAAATTGTTATTAAAATGACACTTGCAGAATATAAGAATCTAGAATGGAAATAGAGTTGGGTAACTCTAAATTTTATATTTTTTTTTATAAATCTGCTCATGAAAGTCCACTATGTAAAAAGCCAAATAGCACACATGAAACCACAAAGAACAGAAACAAAATTTTATATCTACTAGTTGTTAGCACGTATTTCTGGAATACGTTGGTTAACGACCGGCATAGCGTCTACTTTGGAGTGACAACTGGGTTAGAAGTATATCTAGCGAGTGGTTGTCTTTGACTTACTCTTGTCCTCTGCTTAAAGTCAGACTGTTAATTACGTTATTTTCCTAGTTCGAAAATCATGGGATTTGCTGTAAGTAATCCTTGGAATAAGGATACCAAGATTAAATGGGTCAATGCGGGGCAATTAAAATATCCGTCGCTTTGTCAAGGATTATTTTTTCTACTACTTTTGTAATTATTGAAAAATGCGAAAAAGTGTAAAAGTAATACGTGTTCCAATTAAGTGTAAAGACATCTATTGTGAAAGAGTCTGGATTTAGATGCCAGGAAACATATTCGTTACCTTTTTTGTTAATTATTGTGGCAAATAAATCAATTTGTGGTTTCTCGAGTTTTTAAACTATGTACTTGAACGCTTTATTACGTAATTCGTATTCTGTTTCCGTAGAATTAAATCCAGATTCCGCGTCTGCATGAGTATCGCAAACTAAAGTTATATAACACGCAAAAGTACAAATATTCTTTATTTTTCACCAATAACAAATTTCTTTAGTATTTTCATTGATCTTTTCATTATCTTTATCCTACCCATTGCTATTAAGCAATGGAGGTTACTTTGTTGATTTTAAATAAAACAGTATTTATGATGTATTGCCTCGCAAAAGGTTTAAAGGCATAAAAGGCTACTAATAATTCCAGACTGTTATATAGCAAATTCATTCCTGCGTGTTCCAGAACCCGCCTGAATTAATTTCATCACAGGAAGCTCCCCAGCCAGACGTTGAAGAATCAGAAATGAT
Organism: Harpalus rubripes; assembly: GCA_963082715.1. NCBI lineage: Eukaryota > Metazoa > Arthropoda > Insecta > Coleoptera > Carabidae > Harpalus > Harpalus rubripes. The sequence continues at coordinate 34,211,959 of OY720459.1, read as the reverse complement.
TGCAAGTTCAAACGTTTTATGTTTTAAGTCACGTATAGTAAATGATAAATAACTGCACCATCAAATAAGATCATTTTTGAGGTAGTTTAGAAAGGTCATTTTTCTATTATAGTTTTGCCGATAGTTGCAAAGCTAGGAATTGATCCCTTTCCGATATTTTACCGCTGGACAAACAGCCGTAAAATTACCAATTAACTGCGAAAAATCCCTAATAGAGCATATATATTTTTTAAGCATATTAGGTATTCTATTAAGAATGCAAGTATCCTTCCCGTAAGGTAACATAGTCATGTTTACTGTATTATAACCAAATACCAGAAACTTAGTTCTTGTATTGGGTTGGAGTTACTTTTTCTCTATTAATAATAAATCCCAGTGATTCAAAAAGTTTTACTATTGTTGATACATTGAGACAGCATTCGACTTTTGTTATCCCTATTATTAGTATGTATTAACCCAAATGGTAAACAATTTAAATACGTATGTCTGATTTTCGAAAATAAATAGTTATTTTCTAATTTTGTTGTATATTGGCAATGAAAAATAAGCGTCTTTCTAATAAATATTTGCTAGATAAATTATGAGTATTCAGTTTAAATACTATTTTAGAATCCTCTAATGTACGTTAGTAATTAGGTCACAACCTGATGTGGGAAAGTTGAAAATAGCAGTGACCTATTTCCAAATATATAATTAGATGACAGTTGCCGTGCGCTTGTAGAGAGAGAATTGACAAATTAGGGTGAGCATCCACCTCACAGTACCGACCTAACCCCAAGCGACTCATCTGTTTGGTCCACTTAAAAACATCTTGGCGGCAAACGTTTCGCGAGTGATAACGATATTGAAAGAGAGGTATGCATGTGGCTGAGACAGTAGCCCAAAGACTTTTTATATAGCAGGTATTGGGGCATTGTTAAAGCGATGGGGTGTATTAATGTTAGTGGATGTTTGTTTCTAACACTTCTCATTGACATGACAATACTACCTAGTGGACAACTTGCGCCAACTAGTGGCAACTAATATATATATATATATATATATATATATATATATATATATATATATATATATATATATATATATATATATATATATATATATATCATTACCGATATCTGCGTACAAAGCAGATTGGCACACCCAGCAATGGTTAATATGCCGTGATGATATTTTATATATATATATATATATATATATATATATATATATATATATATATATATATATATATATATATATTAGTTGCCACTAGTTGGCGCAAGTTGTCCACTAGGTAGTATTGTCACGGAAATGGCAATGATGTAAATATAAAAACAAAGATAAGAATTTACGATACAATTGGACAAAGTATATTACTTTATGCGACAGAAACGTAGGAAACAAATAAAATGAAAGAACAAAAACTAAATGCCATCCAGATGGATTTCTTGAGAAGAAGCGCGGGTACATCTAAGCTACAACATATACCGAATACAGAGATAAGAACTTTAATGAGAACTGAAAAATTAGTGGCGAAAGATATATAAACTAGAAGATTGAAATGTTACTGTCACGTATGGATAAGAGTAGATGGCCAAAGAAAATATTCGAGTGGGGTCCGTATGGAAAGCGTAGAAGAGGAAGACCGAAAGCTGAGTGGACAAAATAAATACAAACCGATATGAGACCTAGAAATCTGGAAAATGATCAATGGATCAATAAACGAAAATGGAACTTAGATTGTGAGAAATGACCTCAAGTGTTGTAAATACTCGCCATATACAGGGTGTTCAATTTAAGTGTTTCACTATTGCTATCTTGAGAATCGTAGGAGATACGAAGATGGTTAAATTAGCAAACAATTTCTATATTATAAGACTATTAAAATTAGCATTACAAAAAATTTCAACCAGTGGTTCTCAAAATACAGAATTCAACTTTTTAATTTTAAATAAGAACCTACTTTTTTTATTCGCCTATTCGATTCAGCATTTTTTCTGAATACAAAGATAGAAAATGTTTATACCCTTACAGAACGAAAAAAAAACGGGAAAAATGCATAAGAAAAATTATTATTTTCATATTTATTTCTACATGTAATCAGAGTGCCATGACAAAAACAATTAAATATTTTGTTTTGTATCACGTCAAAGTAGTTCATTTATGAATTTTCTTGTTTTCTTTCGTGTTAAAATGAATTTTACGCACGAAGAAAAAATTGATATGTACGAAGTTTTCATATTATCTCTGAAAAATACTGTTCCTGCAAAGAATATGTATAGGGAACGTTATCTTGGGCGGCGAGTTCCTTGTCGTCAGTATTTTAGAAAATTAGAATTAGCACTGCGCGCTAATTCGGATGCATTCGTATCGAAGCGAGTTAGCGTACAAGATCAAGAAGCTGAGATAAAAATATTAGCATATTTTGAAGCTAATCCAACAGCTTCAATTAGAATGGCTGCCGCTGAGTGTAATTTAAGTGTGAGCACGATCCATAGGATTTTAAAGAAACATAAATACAGACCATTCAAAATTATTAAAATTCAACATTTACAATCTGGTGATCGTGAGCGAAGATTAGAATTTTGTAATTTATTGATAAATGAGAATCCGGATATCTTAAGATTAATTATTTGAACTGACGAATCCAATTTTTTTTTTTTTTTTTGGTATGTCAAATAGAAGAAACACACTCTACTGGAGCCGAAAAAATTCTGTTGCTGTACGAGAGAGAAGTTTCCAGCGAAAATTTAATATAAATGTTTGGTGTGCCATTTTCAGTGATAATATTTACGTACACATGTACGCAGGTACATTGAGTGGAAACAGATACCTGAATTTAATTCAAAATATGCTGGGTATTATTTTGGAAGACATACCAGTAGCTGAGTTGGGAAACATTTATTTCCAGCAAGATGGTGCACCAGCTCACAATTCGCGTCAAGTTACGGATTACCTAATCGAACGGTTTCCAAATCGGTGGATTGGTACTTATGGTCCTATTCCATGGCCCGCAAGATCACCAGACCTTAATCCCCTAAACTTTTTTTTATAGGGTTATGTTAAAGGTGAAGTCTACAAAATTATCTATCCTGATCTTCAGCATTTAAAAAATGCAATCGAACATATTATTTCCCACATAGACTGCCGAAATTTAAGAAAAGTAAGAAGTAATATGTTCAGATGGCTGGAATTATGTATAAATCAGCATGGCAATAATTTTGAACAATTTTTATAATATTTTTTAAAGCTTCTAAACCGGCCAAACAATGATGAAAACAAAATATTCAATTGTTTTTGTCATGGAACTCTGATTACATGTACAGATAAATATGCAAATAATAATTTTTCTTTTGCATTTTTCTCGTTTTTTTCGTTATGTAATGAAATAAACATACTGAATCGAATAGGCGAATAAAAAAAGTAGGTTCTCATTTAAAACTAAAAAGTTGAGTTTTGTATTTTGAGAACCACTAATTGAAAATTTTTTTTGTACTGTTCATTTTAATAGTCTTATAATATAGAAATTGTTTGCTAATTTAACCGACTTCGTATCTCTTACGGTTCTCGAGAGAGCAATAGTGAAACACTTAAATTGAACACCCTGTATATATATATATATATATATATATATATATATATATATATATATATAATAATAATAATAATAATAATAATAATAATAATAATAATAATAATAATCTTTATTACCATGTAAGTAAAAGGCGAGGTTCAGCCCAAGACTGTTCTTCCACCTAATCCGGTACAGTACAAAAATATATGACAATAAATAAAAATCATCAAACGCGAGACAATTTGACAAAAAAATATTTAAAAATATTACTACATTACATTAGTTAATATAAATTTTTCACTCTGAGTTTGAAAGCGGTTAACGATAGAGACTTCAGGGATTCAGGAATATTGTTATACAAAGAAGGCGCGAGATAGGAAAATGAAGCTCTAGATTTTGACTTTCGAAAGAAAAGAACAATATACAAATTCTTAATACGGAGAGTGTAATTGTATTCTCTGGGTATTAACTTGTCAAAGAGATAATTAGGAGTTCTAGTTAACCTTACATTGTGTATTAAACAAAGATAATTAATTTTCAATCGTTCGTCAACAGATTTCATATTTGCTGCAGTCCGGTGTTGTGATATATGATCGTATTTGCGAATACCATAAGCAAAACGTAAACAAGAATTCTGAATAAGAGTTATTCTATTTTTATCTGTTAAAGTTAGATTGGGTATGTAAGTACAAGCGCAGTAATCAAATGTTGATAGAACTAAAGAATTTATTAATTTTCATTTGATCTCAGTATTAAGATCTTGGCGAAACTGATATAAATGCCGCAGAATCAATCTGGCAGATATTAGCTTCTTGTTAAGATGTTCTCTAAACTTCAGGTCTTCATCAACATCCAGCCCTAGAACTGTTGTAACGTATTTACGTTCGAGTACAGTGTTATCCAGTATAATATCAGGTAATATACTGCCTGTATGTCCAAAAACCTGAAGCGAAGATTTAGTAGTATTAATTTTTAAACCATTGTTCTTAATCCAAGAAACTAGTTGTTGTAACTCAATATTAATAATAGCAAATTGTTCATCTATGTCAGCAGGATTGATTGATGCAAGAATCTGCGTATCATCAGCATATGAGTGCAGCGAACAGAAATTCATTAAAAGTGGCATGTCTGCAATAAAAATGAGGAAGAAAAGGGGACCTGAGATTGATCCTTGAGGCACACCATGACTGAGTGGAAAAGTAGAAGAAACTATTGTTTCTGTATTCGATGTCATACTAACCATGAAATGCCGATTGTAAAAATAATTCTTGCACCACTGAATTGTGGTAGGAGCAAAGTTGTAATATTTTAATTTGGCAAGCGACATATTATGACTAACCGTATCGAAGGCTCTTGAAATAGCTATTTGTGTATTAAGAGCGCAAAATGGGACAGTCGTTTGAGAGGTTGTTGACGCGCGACGCAGGAGCGCGGCATTCTCTCGAAATCGACAATGTCCATTTGCGCTCGAAACACACACAAGATTTTTTCTACAGTCGTCACAATCGGGTCCTCCACCATAACAAAAAATTATTTGTTTGAAGTTCATTAAACTAGTGCAGTGGAAAAGTGGATGTCCATTAGAAGCGTTCACGCCAAACTTTTGCTGGTGGCAGCACAACTGTCCACGTACGTAACTCAAAAACGACGCCCGGCGTCGCGACGCGAATCAGCGTTGGCGACTCGAGACACGCTCACAAGTCGACTTCCGAAGAGTAGATTTCAATTTCCCACGTAACTCAAAAACGACGCCGGCGTCGCGACGCGAATCAGCGTTGGCGACTCGGGACACGCTCACAAGTCGACTTCCGAGGAGTAGATTTCAATTACCCACGTAACTCAAAAACGACATTTTATTTGGTTATGTAATATACCGACAGAGCAGTTATATGTCAGATTGACTTGTGTTGTGAAGATGGTAAATGTGTAACTACAGTGCCATTAGTTCCTGACTAAATGTTTTCATTAAGAATGTAGAAAAGTGACATTTCTCACCATTGTATAGTTAGAAATTTGGACAGCGAGCGTTTTTTCTACTTTGTCGCTCTGGAGCGGCAAAGTGACATTTTGCGTTGACAAATGAGAGCGCAAATGGCTACTTTGTATATAGACTGTAGAAAAAATCTATTTGAATTAATAGTGCCAGTTTGGATTTTTCAATGTTATTTACTATATCATCTATTATATTTAACAGACAGGTATTGGTGCTATGACCTTTTCTAAATCCAGACTGGTTTTGAGGTAGAATTTTGGAAATCAATAGATAATTCATTATTTGTTCATAGCATATTTTTTCAAGAATCTTTGAGAAAGTTGGTAATATACTAATAGGGCGTAGATCATCGAATACAGAACAATCCTTTTTTTAGCTATAGGTTTAATTACTGCCATTTTCCAGATATCAGGAGTAACTCCTTGTAGAATGCACGAATTGATAATATGCGTAATGTAATCTAATATTACTGGCAACATAATATTTATCATTTTGAGTGAAATACCGTCCACACCAACTGCATTAGATTTCTGTGATTTTATAATATTTCTGACCGTCACACTATCGACACAACTAAATGAAAAAGGTTCACTAGATTCCTGTACAGGCGTATGGTTTTCGTATGTTTCTCTGAGACTTTCGTTAATATCAATGTCGCCGACTTTGTCTAACAAATATTGACCGTAAGTATTTGGTGTGCACAAATAGTCAGGAATATTTTTTAAAGTATAATTTTTAACACCTATTCTTTTTAGATTATTCCATAATTTACGGGAATTATGCGCATTATTATTTACCTCAAACTCTAGAAATGCCTGTTTCTCCCTACGGATAGCAGCCGTTGTAAAATTACGCAGTTGCTAATAGTAATAATATTTAGCACTGGTTTTGTGCTTTTTGTAATCCGCTAAAGCTTTATCTCTTTTACTCTGCATAATTTTTACCACCGGTGTTATCCAGGGACAGTAGTTTTTATTCGTTGCAATAGTTTTTAATGGTGCATGTGTATCAAATAATGCGATAATATTGTTGTTCAAAAATTCTACTTTTTGGTTGACATCATTAGGTGTTAAAATATGATTCCAATTGACAGAGTTACAATGTGTATAAAATAGGTCTATATTAAAATGTCTGAAGTCTCTATATGTAAAACATTTATATTCAGGAGTAGTTTTTGACAGCTCAAAAATACCATACACCCCAAAATGATCAGAAAAATGTGTACAATCAATAGTATCAGCATTTACACACAAACTTTTATCTGATACTGCTAAAATATCCAATAAAGTTTTTGAAGCTGGTCTAGTATATCGTGTTATCAACTGGTGTAGGTCATAAGCTTTAAATAAATTTATTATTAAATCCGAACGTACGTCAGCTGATAACAAATCCACATTAATGTCACCAGTACAAATAAGATATTCCGTTTGGTGTAAAAACTCAGCAAATACTGAATCCAAAATTTCAAGATCTTTATAAAAAATTGAATGTGGGTTATATACAACTCCAACAATGAATTTCTTGTTTTGAATGGAAAATTGGATTCAGAGGTGCTCTACATTATTAGCTGTCACAAACGAGGTATCTAATATTTTGCAATGTATAGCATTGCGAACATATATAGCAACACCTACACTATGCTTTTGAGGTCTAGGTTTGCTAAATAAATTATATCCATCTATATAAAATAAAGTAGATGGTGAGGTGTCACTTATCCATGATTCCGTAACCGCTATCAAATCAAAATCCAAATCATATACAAAATCCTTAAATTTTGTGAAACAAGAATTAATCGACCTAACATTTACTTGACCAAATGTAAACATAATAAACAGGAGCAATGAACTTTAATAATAAATTAAAACAAAAAAAATACAAAGCTAAACCAAAGTATTCAAGAATAAACTAAAAATACAGAAGTTCATTGACACTGTCAGGATTAAATGAAACGGTAGGTATTTGAAGAAATTTACAATCAAGTCAAGATTAAATGAAACGATAGGTGTTTAATTTCTTGTTGGATCTTGCGCAGATATATTGAGAAGTACAAAACTAAATTATATTCACAGCAAACAACTGTTTAAAAATGAGAAATTTATACTTAAAATTAAAATAATGTAACCTCAAATAAGAGAGAAATACAAAATCGCAATTTCGCAATGACGGACATTAACAGCTCCAAATAGCGGTAAACAATAATAATTTACATCATTATCAGTGTCTAATGTAAGTCATTTAAATTATTTATTTTTTTGATATATATATATATATATATATATATATATATATATATATATATATATATATATATATATATATATATATATGAAAGGAATAATGTTGGTAAAGGTGAGGATTATAAAAAATCAAACAGCTGTTATTATATTGAACCGTTTCTTTAAAGGTTTACAACTCAACTGACTACTAATTCTTCCCTTATTGGTGGCCAGCCGTCATCTATGATGTAACGATGTAGTTACGTTGGCATTAGCCTGGGCTACAGTAATTAATGTACAGTTATTAGCAATTATAAGTCATATCCTAACACGGCCATCCTGCAAACAGTTATCTTTAACAAAATTGCAAAAAAAATATTTAAAGTACATCCATCTAATTGTCTACACTCTGCAGAAATGAAGCGCTATGATGCTTCAACCATCATTTACGTTCCAAACAATGGTTATTTAATCTCCACGACCATTTAAGGTTCAAACAATGGCTATTTAATGTTCAAAACATTCGCCATTCAAGGCTCAAAACAAATAAATCAATTCAACGCGACGCTACCAGGCCCAAAACAAACAAATCAATTTAACTCGACGCTACCAGGTCCAACACAAACAAATCAATTCAACACGACGCTACCAGGGCTCAAAACAAACAAGTCAACTCGGCGCCACAGGGCTCAGAACAAATCAAATCAATTCGGCTCTACCAAGGCCCAAAACAAACAAATCAATTCAGCACGGCGCTACCAGTGCTTAAAACAAACAAATCAAATCAATTCGACGCTACAGGGCCCAACACACACAATTCAAAACAACTCGGCGCTACAGGGCTCAAAACACAAATCAAATCAATTCGGCGTTGCCAAGGCCCAAAACAAACAAATCAATTCGGCGTTGTCAAGGCCCAAAACAAACAAATCAATTCATCACATCCCTACCGGGGCTCAAAACAAACAAATCAAATAAATTCGGCGCTGCAGAGCTCAAAACAAACAAATTAAATCAATTCGGCGCTACCAAGGCCCAAAAAATCAAATCGATTCAGCACGGTGCTACCAGGGCTCAAAACATACAAGGCAAATCAACTTGGTACTATAAAGCTCAAAACAAACAAATCAAATTAATTCGGCGCTGCCAAGGCCCAAAACAAACAAATCAATTCAACTCGGCGCTACCAAGGCCTAAAACAAACAAATCAAATCAACTAGGCGCTACCAAGGCCCAAAACAAATAAATTAAATCAACTCGGCGCTACCAAAGCCTAAAACGAACAAATCAGATCAACTCGGCGCTACCAAGGCCTAAAACAAACAAATCAAATCAACTCGGCGCTACCAAGGCCCAAAACAAATAAATCAAATCAACTCGGCGCTACCAAAGCCTAAAACAAACAAATCAATTCAACTCGGCGCCACCAAGGCCTAAAATAAACAAATCAAATCAACTCGGCGCTACCAAGGCCCAAAACAAATAAATCAAATCAACTCGGCGCTACCAAAGCCTAAAACAAACAAATCAAATCAACTCGGCGCTACCAAGGCCTAAAACAAACAAATCAAATCAACTCGGCGCTACCAAGGCCCAAAACAAATCAATTCAACTCGGCGCTACCAAGGCCCAAAATAAACAAATCAAATCAACTCGGCGCTACTAAGGCCTAAAATAAACAAATCAAATCAACTCGGCGCTACCAATGCCCAAAACAAATCAATTCAACTCGGCGCTACCAAGCCTCACAACAAACACATCAATTTAAATCGACGCTACTAAGGTTTAATACAAACAAATTAAATCAACTCGGCGTAAATCAAACATTTCAGTTCAACTCGGCGTAGAATCATTTCATTTCTACTCGGCGCATAATCATGTCATTTCAACTCGACATACAATCATGTCATTTCAACTCGGCATAAAATCACTTTATTTCAATTCGGCGTAAAAACAAACCTTTCAATTCATCTCAACGGCGCGAAGGCTTGAAACAAATACTCCTATTTATATCAACGATGCGAAGACTTGAATAAATATTTCAATTAAATTAATTGCTCAGACCCAGGGCCTACTTCAATCCAGTACCATATTCGCAAATAAATTTAATGAATATCCTGAACTAACTGAATTTAACATTACAATAACCAAACTTGTAATCTTCATTCCTTTTTTTTTTTCACTGAGTTCATGCAATTCACCAGACTTCTTATTTTTCAATTCTATAACATATGGCATCCAATCTGTAGTTACGCGTAAAGCGCCATAGGCCTACAACAAGCCTTGATATAAAACGTTACTGGCTTTCAACATGTCTTGATGTTAAGCGTTACTGGCTTCTTATATTTAAACCAAAACTATAACCAAAGGTTTAACTTCCTATAAAGTTTTAGATTAATATCGCTAATACTTCCCACAACAAGGAACCATAAAATGATCACCATTTTACTAACTTTTGTAAAATCTGCTCCTGTGGGGATTATGTGGTTGGAGTTCCACCGGTTTCCCTCGCCGAATTTTTGCTTGTATCCAGTAAAGCAAGTGAGCGGATTAAAGCATAATCTAAAAGTAGTCGAAGGCCCTCAGCGGCCTCGAGATGCGACTCACACTCGCATATTGTGCTACTTGTCACCAACAAATAGACTAGCCTTTAGACTACAGATGATTATAAAATATGTTTCACAGTCACATCCTAAAAAATTAATTATATTTGTAAAAATATAAACTGCTCGTTCATCCTGATTTTAGTTTCAGTTTTAATTAGATTCAAGTAAATTTTCTTAGGCCGTTATACTCGCCAATTTCCACGATTAACGGTAACGGTTCTGTATTGAAAACGGTGCAATAATATTTTTAAGTGTAAACTAATATCATTATTAATCATTATTATCTGCTTAGGAGTGCAAAATGTGCTTGATCCAGCAATGGACTTACTCTGCCATAGTCTCTTTAAATTTTATGTACATGCCCTCCATTATTAAAATTTTCTCGCTTTACGAATTACAATTTTTATCAATATTTTTTTTTGTCACAAAATGTTTTTTGTGATCTCAGTAAAGCATTCGACTGTATTGATCACTCTCTTTTATTTTCTAAGCTAGAACAACTCGGTATTCGTGGGGTTTCTCTCTCCTAGACTGTCAGCTTTTTAAATAATAGACGCCAATACGTTGCTCTTAAGCATAGTGATCAATTCTCTACGAATCAAACAATGAAGTCTCAAGTACTACATTACCGTGGGTCTACCGTAAGGTACAGTGTGTTCAAAAAAAATTCTAACTCGGAGTAGGCTTTGAACAAAGAAACGTATGTCAATTTAAAAATATTTAATTAAATGTCAATTTGACATAGGATAGAAATCAAAGCATTTCTTCTTGAATCTTATTTTAGAAAAGGAAACAAATTAAAAAACGGCAAATGTCAATGTAATGTATCCTTCTTTATTGTCTTTTATCCTTAAAATTACATTCTAAGATCAATTTTGACAACTTGACTTTTGAATTAAAAAATGATCAGACATGCGTTTCACTGTTCATAGCCTACTCCGAGTTAGGAATTTTTTTGAACACACTGTACTATCCTAGCATCCGGTTTATTCATAATTCATGTTAATGATTTAACTACTGCTTCAACGAACGATTTTCTTCTGATTCTATATGCAGATGATCGGGTGAAAATAATAATGATATAACTCATAAGTGTAATGCGGACGTTAATTCTTATTGAGTGTGCTTCTGGGGCGCCTCGCAAGCTAATCAACATGTTTTTATCTGTCAAAAGAGAATTGTCCGTTGTTTAGCTGGAGTAAGTTTCAATGCATCTTGCCGCACAACCCTTAAAAAAACGATCATTTTAATGGTAATAGACACTCCAAAAACAAAGGCTCCCTCAGTCCAGTTCCCGACAAACATGCCTACAACACAAGACACAAAGACAACCTCCATGTCCCGAATACCAAGCCAAATGTAACCAAAAACAGTCCATAAAAAATAGGCTTAATTATCCACAATAAACCTCCCCAATAAATTAACGTTGCCAAAAACATTAGCTTTTTCAAAAAAGAGCCAAAATCTTTTCTTTTACAATACAGTCCTCACAGTATTGGCGAATATGTGAACTTTCAACTCATACAATGATGTCCATATTCCCCGCTTATGCCTTGCATGCACCCATATAATATTCTTGACTAATTCTATACACATTGTAGTTGTATCAACGGCAACTAGTTGATCATCATTACTACCACTATTATGTTCGTATTTTCCAAGTGTAAGTTCCGTCTTTGTGCCCTGTGTTTCCTTTTCATCTAAAATTACTGGAATCTATAAACCAGTCTTAAGAAAACCAAATGTATAAAAAAAATTGTTACAACAATTCCAGCCAATCTTTACATAATGAACCATTAGAATGCGCACAAAAATTATCATAAAAGCGACAAAACTGTTGGGGTACACAAAGTCGCCAAGATAGCTATTTGTATATAAAAAGGCTGTATAACGTAATATTTATATCTTATTATATGCTCGGTGTACACAAGGATCTGTTAACATTAAATTAAACAATATCAAGTAAACAGTTTCCCCTCCATGTGACTTTCGTTCAAATTTTACAGAATGTAACTATAACTTGAAATTATACATCGCTTTTAGCATTTCTAACATTGGGTGCAACAGCGATCCTTTTGTATCTCGGACTTATATATATATATATATATATATATATATATATATATATATATATATATATATATATATATATATGTTAGAAATAGTACGAACCACATACACCGATACTGACGGTAACCCGATCACTGCCCAACAAAACATTGCCCAACAAAACACTGCCCCCCGTTTACCGTTACTATCGCTTTTTATAGTATTTAATACAATATAATATGAACGTTGTATAACGACACAAACAATAATAGCATGATGTTATCCATACTGTATTTTTTTTGAATATTTTAACTATTTCCGCTTACACGGCCATTCTGCATCTTGGGGCGTCCTCGCACCACTCTTACTGTAAATAAATGCAAATTGAAATATGTAAAACTTTAATATTTTGATCAGTGAGATTATCATTGTTGTCGTTTTAATTCTGCATAAGTGGGATTGCCACTCACTCCTGCACTATGGGATTGCCATAGCCAGTTTTGATTTTATTTTATGTGTAAGTGGGATTGCCACTTATTCCTGCACTATGGGATTGCCATAGCCGGTTTTGATTTTATTTTATGTGTAAGTGGGATTGCCACTTATTCCTGCACTATGGGATTGCCATAGCCGGTTTTGATTTTATTTTATGTGTAAGTGGGATTGCCACTTATTCCTGCACTATGGGATTGCCATAGCTTGTTTCGATTTTATTTTATGTGTAAGTGGGATTGCCACTTATTCCTGCACTATAGGATTGCCATAGTCGGTTTTGATTTTATTTATTTGCTTGTTGTGTTATTATTTAAGCGGGATCGCCGCGAAGTTTTATACTCTCATTTTCTGTTGCATTGGGCCATGCCCGTAGCTGTTCATGTGCTGCTACTGTCTCCCGCTTGGTCAGTAGGTATCGATCATTTAACAATACCTTTTTGACTATGTATGGGCCTTCATATGGTGGTTTTAGCTTACCACCGCCATATTTGCACCTAAATTTCACTTTTCATAAAAGTTCCATCCGCAACAACTAAAAGATTTTGGAACATGGACGTACAGGAACTTAAATAACTTCCTCCAGATTATGCCATGACTAACTGATAAGAGCTCCTCATGTTTGAACTGTGTGCACAGCGCTATATTATATACGCTAACATGGTTCATTCGATACATTCTTTCACCATCAGCGCTCCACATCGCTCCATTCGCAGACAATTATGTTAGGCAAGACGCTCGCCCATTCTGACTTAATATTTCTAGACAGACTGGTAGAGACCTCGTTCATAATTACAGCTCTCCCGCTGCTGTCATCAATATTTTTTTCTAAATATTACCATCGTACGGTAACTAATCGAATGCATCGATCTCACATTTGGTACACCCAGCACACATCCTTTAATTCCTGGCACAGCTTCAGCTCTTATTATTAGTAGTAGAAACTTTTCTGTACAAAGCTCCCATTTCATTCACACAATCCTTAATGTCAATGCAGGTAACCTGAAACATGAACACTCAAAAGCTCACTTGGAACTTATACATCAACAAAATTATCAAAACAAATCCCGCAGCAGCCTCGGACAGAAGCCGCCGTCCTACTAGAAAAACTGGCGACTGCAGGCGAAAACGAACCACTGGCCATACATCACCGTATTTGGACCAATGATCACTCATGCATTGTTAGTATGGCGGCCAAAAGTTAATAGAACACGGCAAAAGTGTCGTTACAGAAGCACAACGACAGTCTGTCTTTGTATCACAGACCACAAGAGCCATGGATACCTGTCCAAGTGCAGTACTGGAATTGATTATGGGGCCAGCGTCTTTGCACTCTGAAAGACAAAACACTTCAAGCTTGGAGATCTCGAAGGCCACTCACAATTTCTAAAAGAGAGCTACACAAGATAGTTTTTAGTAATCGCCTTATCATTACTTCTAGGTGGTAATGTACTCAACGTGCCTGTTACTTTGCACAAACTTGTGGCATGTCCGATGATGACATTCTGCAATTTTTCTACACGTTTTAAGATATCTATATTACTTCGTTTATTATTTCACAAATAGCTAACTAAAACGCAAACTGGTTGATACTCTCGATCTGTTACTACTTAATCCACATTCACTTCGACAATATTGTCGTGTCGCAGACAATGTAAAAGAGTAGAATCAAGTTTCCAAAATGAAATACTTTCATACAAATTCAATGGCAACACATCAATCAAAATAAAACACCTGCTATGAACATTACTATAATAATTAATATCACGAATGAAATATGTAGAGATCGGTAATGCGGGTCATCGGTCATTACAATATCAAGAACATTAAACTCGACTTGATCTCTCGTTTCTCAGCAAGCAACTGACTACATTGCCTTTATTACAAATAGTAACCTAATTGAAACCAACATCGCTCACAACGATATCTTGCGTTTTGTAACAAAATCTCTTACCAGTATTGGAAGACCGCTTATCATAAATTCAACACTCATTACTCACGGTTCTACTTAACCAACAGTTGTAATTACGTCACCACTCTCCAGGTGGGACACATACGGAACCCTGTAGAATAAAAACCTGCAAAAATGCTAGACGGTTCTTCCATCTTAATCTATTTGGCCTTGCACTTCAGTTTATAATTCACCAACAAAATACAAGCCCACAAACAATATTGCAGGTCGCAGGCGCAGGCGAATCCCACTCCTGATGTTAGAAATAGTACGAACCACATACACCGATACTGACGGTAACCCGATCACTGCCCAACAAAACACTGCCCCCGTTACTATCGCTTTTTATAGTATTTAATACAATATAATATGAACGTTGTATAACGACACAAACAATAATAGCATGATGTCATCCATACTGAATTTTTTTGAATATTTTAACTATTTCCGCTTACATATATATATATATATATATATATATATATATATATATATATATATATATATATATATATATATATATATATATATATATATATATAGTATTTTATAGAATTCACATTTTTTTTATAAATATTAATTTTATAAGGTACTTTAGGTACAATAATTTTTTTGTCATTTCTCGTAGATTTATTCTATAAAATATATGATTTACTAAACAATTTATTTTATATTTTTTTAAAACACATTTTACAAAATAAAATAAAAAAATATAAGGCGACAAGATTTGAACTTGTGAATAATTATTACGGTATAAGTAATAACTGTCAAATTGCATTATACTTTTGCAAATATTTCAATAATAAGCCATTAGATAAGGAGTATTTTATTACTTTTTATAATCTACCTGACAGACAAAATTTTCTTCGTCCACTATCTTGTCGGTTTTCTACTGTTCTAATACAAAATGGCCTGTTTCTCGGAAACAGTTGAAGATCAGACCTATGTAGGAATTAAGATTTTTGTACTCATTTTGGTCAGTAATATATACCCTTAGAAATTTTGAACACGCTGTATATGGACTTCTTGTTTATCTTGTGAGTGAGAACAGTTGTATTATTTTTGCTCCTGAGTTCTTATAATATATTTCTAGTTTAATTTAAACTTTACAATATATACTGTATACCAGTGCGTGCATAATTCGACAGTGTTTTATATTTACTGTTAAAATATAGTGCTGTGTTACAGTCTGGCCCAATTTTTGGTGCTTTAAATCGCCTCTTTACAATAATTCCGTGCAAATTGCAACTCACGCTCTGTCTTGTGCGGACGCTCAGCTCACAACTTCTGATAATAGTTCTACCGTTACAAAAAAAAAATACTTATTATGTCTTCCAACTGTGCGATTTGTTATAAGAAATGTGATGCATCAAAAAAAAAATGAAATATTATGTAGATGGGAAGAATATATATAAGATCTTTATGCAGATGAGAACAGGCCTGAAGACATAGATTATTCGCTAATCGCCTCAGAAGATAAATGGGAAGAAAAAAGTATCTTAAAGGAAGAAATAGAATCTGCCATAAAAACCATGAACAAATACAAAGCTCCGGGACCAGATGAAGTCACAGTAGAAATGATTGACGCACTAGACGACAAGGGAGTTGAAATAATTACCAGCTTAGCAAACCGAATCTATAAATCTGGGGAAATTCCAGAAGAGCTTACAAAGTCTACAATTATTACACTCCCTAAGAAAAGCAGATCAAATCAATGTGATCAATATAGAATGTTTAGCCTCATGAGTCATGTGCTTAAAATAATCCTGACAGTTCTCCTTGTTAGGCTCAAAAATTTCTTACTGCCTGAAATTTCAAAGTTACAATTTGGATTCACAGCGGGTAAAGGAACAAGAAATTGTTTGTTCCTGCTAAGAACAATAATAGAAAGAAGCTTAGAAGATAACAACAAAGTATATGTCTGTTTTCTAGACTACAAAAAGGCATTTGATATGGTAAATCATGCAAAACTTATCACAGCCCTAGAAAGAGCTGGCGTAGACATAAAAACAATAAATTTGATAAAAAACCTATACTGGATTCAGTCATCAGCTATAAGAATAGGGGGAAAACTGTCAAATTATACGGAAATTAAAAAAGGAGTGAGACAAGGATGTGTTCTCTCCCCCCTCTTGTTCAACTTTTACAGCGAACAAATATTTAAGGAAATTATAACATTAGAAGGAGTAAAAGTTGGAGGCAAAACCATAAATAATATCAGATACGCAGATGATACTATTTTGTTAGCTAATAGTTTGGAAGAATTGCAACAACTAATAAAAAAAGTAACAGAGTTTAGCGACGGGTGGGGGCTACAGCTTAACACAGAGAAAACAGTATATATGGTGGTGGGAAAAGAAACGAAACAACAAGCTGATGACAGTGTAATAAAATTGTACAACAAGGAGATGAGACGGGTAAGCCAATACAAATACCTTGGTAGTATTATAACTAGCAATGGCAAATTCGAAACAGATATAAATAACAGAATTGCACTAGCAAAGGTGGCTTTTAACAAAATGAAAAACTTTCTGACAAACAACAATATAAGTAATAAAACGAAAGTACGCCTAATAAAATGTTACATTTGGAGTGTGATTACTTATGGTTCTGAATCGTGGACAATTAATAATAACATGATAAATAAATTAAAAGCAGTGGAAATGTGGTTATATAGGAGATGTTTAAAAATAAAATGGACAAGTAAAATTAACAATAAAAAAGTGCTCCAAATGATGGGTGTAAATAGACAATTAGTGAGTAAAATAAGAAAACATCAATTTGAATTTTTGGGACATTTATTACGGGACAAAGGTGTTGAATGGGACATATTAAACGGTAAAATAGTGGGGACGGTTACACGCGGTAGAAAGCGGAATTCATTAATTACGTGTCTACAAAATGAACTGGGAGTGAAAAGTTTTGAAGACTTTGTAAGAATAGCCGAAGACCGCAACCTATGGAGATTCATGACCGCCGACGTCTGCACCAGATATGGCACCTAGATGGATGGATGGATGCATCAACATCAATTACATGTGCAAGCTGTGCGACCATTTACCACTACGATTGTGTCCAAGTGTCACAAACGGATTCGCGTACCTTGCGCTCGAAAAAATGGTTTTGTAACTCTTGTGAGACCTCGCCTTTGTTAAAATCATCTTTAATTAATGAACTAAAACAACTTATAATATCACTGCAAAATGAATTAAAAGAAATTAAAACAAACTGCTTCATTTCAAAAAAGTAAAATCGACGAGCTCACAGATTTTGAAAATATTATCGCCGAGATTGAAGATCGGAACAACAGGCGCTCAAACATCATAATTCATAACTTACCAGAATCTGATTATGAAACGCGCGATATAAGCGAGATAATTAATATAACCTCATCTAATTCTATTAATAGTGCCAATATAAAACAATTTCGCCTGGGTAAACCCTCTACTACTAGAACCAAGCCACGCCCATTAAAAGTAATATTCAATAATTCATCCGAAGCTAAACTAATATTAAAAAATTCTAATAAAATAGCCACTTCTAAATTTAAAAGTGTTAAAATCAGTGGTGATAACACCCCAAGGCAACGGCAATACTTGAACGAGCTTAGGGGTGAATTAAAAAAGCGCACTGATAACGGTGAAAATAATTTAACAATTAAATTTATTAAGGGTGTGCCGCGTATAATTACGTTAAAAAACTAAATACTCAACGGAATAGAAATATATCTTTATACTACCAAAATGTGCGGGGAATAAACTCTAAAATGTCAGAACTTTATTTAAATGTATTACCCATAAATTATGACGTACTCGATCTTTCGGGGACATGGTTAAACTCCGATGTTGGGGACAATGAATTTTTGGATGAACGATATTGTATTTATCGTTGCGATCGTGATCGTGCAAAAACGGGTAAGACTCGAGGTGGAGGAGTGCTGATAGCGGTCAACGACACTTGCCAAAATCAACCAGTGGACATCACCTGTCCGAATGTAAACATCGAGTTAATATGTGTCAAGGTTTCTCCACATCAGTCAACCACTGCTCTCTACATCATCGCTGCGTACGTCCCCCCCGCTTGCAATATAACAGATTATCAATCCCTTGTCGACTTCATAAGCTCCCTGCCGTTCATTTTTACTTCAAATGTAATTCTAGTTGGAGATTTTAATATCACGAATTTAAGTCAGTTTTATACTTACAATATTTCAGATAATTATGTGCGGTGTCTTACTACTCTTCTAAACCTTTTAAACATGACTCAGTTCAACCAAATTCATAATTCAAGCAATAAAATTCTGGATATTGTAGTCTCCAATTTAGAATGCGATGTTGAAAAAACTATTGATAGTATATTACCCGAGGATACCCATCATCCTGCACTACTTATTACATGCAATTTTCCAATTAATGATCAACATAAACTTAAAACGAAACATGTTAACCAGTATAATTTTAAAAAAGGTAATTTCGAACTTTTGTACAGTTTATTAAGCAGCACTGATTGGGGATTTCTTGATAACTGTAGCAATTCTAACGATGCAGTGAATAAATTCTACAGTACAATGTATAGTGTTCTAGATGCTTGTATACCTAAAAAAGTATTTCGTAGTTCAAACTATCCAACCTGGTTTAACAAAAACATAATTTGTAACGTAAAACAAAAGGAACATCACAGAAAACTGTATAGAAGCACTGGTGACCTATTTCACCTAAATATGTATAAAACTCTTAGATCTAAATTGAAAATATCTATTCGGCTTGCATATAAAAGTTTTTTAAGCGATATTCAAAATGACATTGTTGATAATCCCAGTTGCTTTTGGAAATATGTAAACAATAGAAAAGAATCCTCGAAATTACCATTGAAAATGTATTTAAATGATACTGAACTCAATTCTGGCCCAGAAATAGCTAACGCATTCTCAGTTTTTTTTAAAAGCGTCTATAATAACTCACCAATTAGTACGAACGATCTTAACCTTAATGCAAATAGCTGTACTTATGATACTGTTAGATTAACTGAAATTTCAGAAATAGATATCTCAAATGCCATTAAAGCACAGAAAAACACCACCTCTGTTGGACCCGACAACATTCCAATTTATATTTTTAAAGGCTGTAGTGAAATTCTATGCAATTCACTATTAAAAATATTTAACTTGTGTGTCAAATCAAATACATTTCCAGACAAATGGAAATCAGCTAAAATTTGTCCACTTTTCAAGCCCGCGATAAAAATAGCATTAGTAATTACCGACCCATATCATGCCTAAATTCTATAGCAAAGATCTTTGAGTATATCATTTCTAAGCAAATTCAACCTCAATGTAAAAATTATATTAGTAATTGTCAACATGGCTTTCTTGAAAAGCGATCTACTGTAACAAATTTGATGAATTTTACTCAACATGTATATGAAACTTTTGAAAATAAAAATCAAATGGACACAATATATACAGATGTCGCAAAAGCGTTTGACTCCGTAAATCATAAAATACTTTTATATAAATTACAGCATATTGGTTTCTCAGATAATTTAATTTCCTTACTTGAGTCTTATTTGTGTAACAGAAATCAATTTGTATACTGTCACGGTTTCACTTCCACAAATTTCTTTGCATCATCTGGCGTACCACAAGGCTCTGTACTTGGACCCCTTCTTTTTATTCTTTTTATTAACGATATTGCATCAACTATCAAGTACTATTATTGTTTAATGTACGCAGATGATTTGAAATTGTTTTGCGAAATACGTCAGATTGAAGATTGTGAATTGTTGCAACAAGACCTGAACTCAATCTATGAATGGTCAATCAAAAATCAACTGCACTTCATTGTTCAAAAATGTCAAGCCATAACCTTTTCAAGAAAACAAAATGTTAACAAATATAATTATAGAATGAATAATATTATTTTAACTCGTACCGATTTAATCAAGGATCTAGGCATATTATTTGATCCAAAATTGAATATGACTATTCACATTGAAGAATTAATTAATAAATGCTTTAAAACCCTTGGTTTTGTATTCCGCTCCACAATTGGTTTCAATAATGTGTCTTGTTTTGTAGTATTATTTAAAGCCTTAATAGTCAGTAAACTGGATTATTGCTGTACAATTTGGAATCCCAGTCAATTGTATCTTATTAATGATATTGAAAGAATTCAAAAAAAGTTTTTCAAATATGTCAGCTATAAATTACAACATCAAAATCATGACAATTATCATAATATTATATCGATTAATTATAATTTAACTCCCTTAGAATGCCGCCGTAAAATGCATATGTTGATGTTTTTATATAAAACTATGAATTATGTAATCCATCCTATCTAAACTTAATTTCTACGTGAACAATTGCAACACTCGTTGTTGCAACACTTTTGTTGTAAATCAATATAAAACAAACTATATGTATAACAATCCTATAAGCAGCATGTGTCGATTATATAATACTCATTGTACCCAACTGGACTTTTCTCTCAGCATAACAAAATTTAAAGCTATTGTTAATTCTATATTGCAATAAAGTTTTTTCTATGTTCTTTTTTCCCTTTATATTATATTATATTATGTATGTATGTATATCTTTGTATGATATTACATGTTCTCACTTAAAATGTTAAAATGTTAATATTATTCTGTAATTGGAACTCCGTTCTGTTGAATAATAAAGCTTATTATATGATTCAACACAATTTAGCACCTATTTACCTTTAACATCTACAACATAATTATATCGGAAAAAAAGCGAAGGAAAATTGTAAGAAACCGACTTACCTATAAGTAAGGTTAATCGTAATTTTCCGAGCTTCTACTCCGATATAATTATAAAACCCACCTCACCCAAATAACCCAAGTGCGAAATGCGTGTCACAAATAACGAAATGAATAAATGAGCTCTGCCTCTGATGAGATGTTACATCGGCTGTTTGTTTTTTATTATATTATTATACGAGTAGCGTTAAAATGTATCGACGGGTATGACAATATGACAAAACGCGATCGCGATACTACAACGTAATTATATCGGAGAACAATGCTGCAGTTCTAAACAAATCTGTAAGTCTTACAGATTTGTAAATCTGTAAGTCTTACAGATTTGTAAATCTGTAAAAAATTGACAAAAACGTATCTATTTTTGTTGATTAATATAAAATTGTACGTAAGAGTAGCAGCTTTCGTTATGATTTTGTTCATTATTTATAGATTTACAGATCTGTAAGACATATATTTGTTCAGAATTGCAGCACAAGCTCGGAAAATTACGATCAACCTTCCTTACAGGTAAATCGGTTAAGGCCAGTTTTTCATTCTCTGGTTAAAATTTTAACTAACAGTTAAATAAACAAAAGTGAAACGAAGTGAACTGTCAAATGACAAATTTATCATTGCTGTCAACAAAATGATGTAATATTGTTTACTTAACTGGAAGTTAAAATGTTAACTGGAGATTGAAAAACTGGCCGTTAGTGTTACAATTTTATTTTACTGATTAAATAGTATTAGTATGTTAAAAAATTATTTGTGTCCAAAAACAATGTACATCCTTGTTCTTTTTATTTTCTCTTGAATTAGGAAATAAAATATCTTACTCCATTCGACAATCACACTTAAGAGTATTAATTGATAGGAATTATTTTAATAAAGAATGAAAAAAAATAGAAAGTAATTTGTTCTTAGTTTATATCAGATATCAACAAGATATTATAAATTATATTTATAGAATTCCAGTGATTTGAAATTTAGTAGAGGCGTAGAGTTATCAGCTAACAAGACAGTGCTGACAATTAACTTGGTGTTGGAAAGTAGCGGAGGATTATATTCTTGTACAGCGCGCAATCTATATGGAGAGGATCACCGTGAAGTGAACGTAGTTGTTATTGTCTATTTAGGTACGCATATTATACATATTTATTTTGTGTGTGTGTGTGTGTGTGTGTGTGTGTGTGTGTGTGTGTGTGTGTGTGTGTGTACATGGCGCGTTCGGCTTGTTAACTCTAATGGAGCTGGAGTGGAGCACGTTGTCACGTGGCCTTAGATCTTTCGGAGCATATAGTAAGCATTCGGCTTACACGGGAGTGTGATAAATAAACTGTCAGCTGTCATTTCATATTTACAAATATAATTGTAGGTACAGCATTTAAATAATAAAATATTTAAAAATTACCTTTTTATTTATTTATTTTATAACCCAGGTAACACATGAATTATATATAAAACTTACAAATAATAATAAATCACTCTTCCCTATTTTCTCAGCATAAATATCTATTTAGAAAATATACTTACAACTAAAATGCTGCAAAGAAAAATAACTAAACAAACGAGACACTGAGGCACAAATCACAATTAGCAAAATTAAAACTCAAGCTTGCCATTAGCCGCAAAAAAAAACCTAATACACATGTCCACTCCTAGAATCCCATGCAAAAAGGTGGAGTAAATGGACTTAACTCTTTTGACTCTACTCCGTGTACCCGAATGGTCAAAGAGTGACATCCGTTTACTCCATCGTACATACCCGAACGGTTATAGGAACATTTGAAGTCAAAAGAGTGAAAAGCGCCAGCAAGCCGAACGCACCAACAATAACACCTATAAAACATGTCTATTTTATTTAAATTTACGTGAAGAAAAAACGTAATAGTGTACCTACTTAATGAGCGATGTCCCTGAGTGGTGATGTCGAATAAGATATAAAAAGTTGGTTAACTTTGACAAAAGTTGCCCTATTAGAAGGTCATTTTAGTGGTGTATCACTTTCTGGAAAAATAAATAAGTCACTAGATATAGGTAAAATTATTTACAGTTTTTTTTTTGTGAATAACTTCCAAGTCATAGTTGAAAACTTGCACCATTGAAACGATAATTTTCTAGCTTTCCAACGGTGTGTAACATATTTATGTAAATAACACCTATAAAAAATTTAAACATGTCTATTTTATTTAAATTTACGTGAAGAAAAAACGTAATAGTGTACCTACCTAATGAGAGATGTCCCTGAATGGTGATGTCGAATAAGATATAAAAAGTTGGTTAACTTTGACAAAAGTTGCCCTATTAGAAGGCCATTTTAGTGGTGTATCACTTTCTGGAAAAATAAATAGGTCACTAGATATAGGTAAAATTATTTACAGTTTTTTTTTGTGAATAACTTCAAGTCATAGTTGAAAACTTGCACCATTGAAACGATAATTTTTTAGCTTTCCAACGGTGTGTAACATATTTATGTAAATTTTTTTTTAACAAAAATGCAAAAACATAATTTATCCCTTTTTAAAACGAACAAGCATAGTCTAATTTATCATTCTGTATGATTATTTTTTTATATACATATTTTGGTGTATAAAATTGTTTTAAAGTATTATATCTTAAATTTTTAAAAAAAACCCACCATGTTGTGACGTCGGAGGTTCAGAACTTCAGGACTGCAATTTTAGACTCATTTCATAAAAACTTATCATATTAATACAGGATTTCTATATATATATATATATATATATATATATATATATATATATATATATATATATATACAGGGTGTCCCATAACTGCAGGTACATGTTAGAAGGGCATATAGTTCTTAATGTCCTGATTACGGAACAAAAAGAATTTTTTCAAAATTCAAAAATTACTTTTTGAGGTTTTTGAAGGAAACAGTTTTGGGACACTGGTTGAATAGGTAGTTTTAATATTAAATATTACGTTGTAATAAATAAGAAATGTTTTGCATAATACAATCATTATAACAGTTTTGATATTGCTCTTCTGATTATTGTTACAAATATGAATGGTTACAGTAACAGTGAGTTAGTGGATATGTTGCTAATGTATGGCGAAGCAGGGCAAAACTGTAGATTAGCTCAGCGTTATTACGCTGAACGTTTCCCAGGACGACGGCATCCGAATTCTCGCATATTTGTAAGCCTTACTCAACGCCTTCGCGACACTGGTTCTTTGCAACCTAATCGGGGAAGAGACGGCGGGGCTCATCGGAGACCAGTAAATGTTGAAAATGCTGTCTTAGATTTGGTACGCAACGACCCAACAATCAGCATAAGGAGAATATCTCGTCAACTACCAGGTGTACCACGAATGACAATTTGGAGAATTTTAAGGAATAATAATTTACATCCTTATCATTTTCAACGGGTCCATGCGTTAATTGAACCCGATCATTACTCTCGAGTAAGGTTTTGTGAATGGCTTCTAAACCAACATGCTCAGGATGGCAATTTGACGTTAAAAGTAATATTTTACTGGGCCGAAGAAAATCCACATGCTGCTGTCAGGAGTCATTTTCAGCACAGATTTTCACTAAATGTTTGGGCTGGGATGGTAAACGGATCGTTACTGGGACCATACATACTTCCTAACAGAATGTCCGGGAATGATTATTTACAATTTTTTCTGAATAATTTGCCTGAATTATTAGAAGATATTCCTCTTAATGTACGTCAAAATGCATGGTTTATGCATGACGGTGCGCCGCCACATTTTGCTAGAAATGTCAGACATCATCTTGACAGAGTATTTGAGGACAGGTGGATTGGTCGAGGAGGTCCCGCGTCTTGGCCCCCTGGATCCCCGGATTTCAATCCGTTAGATTTTTAATTGTGGGGTAATTTTAAATCCTTCGTCTATGATAATCAAGAGGCACCTGAAACCCTTGAAGAATTACGGCAACGAGTTGAAAATTGTGCTGAAAGAATTAAAAAAGAGAATGCAATTCATCGGGCTTGTACAATTTCTTTAATTCAACGTGCTGCATTGTTTAGCTACGAGTATTAATGGAAATAATTTTGAACAGTTTATGTAAAAATAAAGTAAATAATTTGATTTTTTTCATTACATACACATCTCCCAAACTTAATTGGTGTGACAAAGCTTTGCGTAATTGCATAAATTCATTTCATTGTTAAATTATTTTATGTAATAGTTTTAACTAATTTCATTATTCCATATATTATAGTATCCAGGGGTACAAAAAATGTTCTTCTTAAGTGAACTACCCTTAATTAGGAATAGGAATTTTGAAAAAATTCTTTTTGTTCCGTAATCAGGACATTAAGAACTATATGCCCTTCTAATATGTACCTGAACTTATGGGACACCTGTATATGTATAGACTATGAATTGAGAACGTATATTTAATGTTTGCAACAAACATAAATTATTAATATAACATTATTCTATTCAATTTTTATAAATATAATTTTCATTTGGCCTGAATTTATCCACCCGACACATTATCAGCTGTAACTATCTGATATTAGATGCCACAAGTTTTTTTAACTATATAAATTCACGCGAAACATTAAATATATTGCATGATAATCTTTTAATCTTTAATAACGTTTCACCGACATATTTAGTTTCTTAAATTTCAGATTATATTTAAATGTCACTTTGACGTTTAGAACCCAGTCGGAAAATCAAAATGGCCATTGATGAACTTCTTACATTACTGGGCGATGGACGAAGCGGGGAAAATCACCTGCTTTTTGAATATTGTCATTGTCAATTGCATTTTCTCACTATTAAAGATCGCGTTAAGGAAAAAATTACGGGCCTATTATTGTTCATTACTCTGTCAAAAACTGAAAAATCGTACGTGACCTCATAATTTATTGATTAAATACATACAATGGTTGTTTTAATGAAATAATTAAAAATACATTATTAGTGATAATAATTTGTTTATTTTTGAGTTTATTCTCTTCACTTTCGTTAAAAAAATCTAAACTATGCACTTAGCACTGATATAAATTATAATTTTATTTTAAATATACTTTTATCTACTATGACGTTCATATAAACATATCTCTCTTCAGTTATTAATCCAAAATATAATATTAAACAAAAACATTGTTATATTGTGTGAATAGTGAGTGCAATTGCAATTATCATATTATCAGACAAGTAAATGTATGTGTAAAACAAAATGAAAACTAAAAATGCTATTTTCAAAAAAATAACAAATAACGTCAACGATGAAAATTTAAAAATTGCAATAGTTTTTATTTGATCTTATTAAAATCATAACACCATATATTTCACAAGGACAACTTTATTTGACTTTTATTTAATAGGTTATTCCGGCAGATTCTGTTTCATTAGTTTAGAAGTGCAAGGCTTATGTAATTTTAAGAAAAACTAAAAGATATGAATTTGTAAAAATATCCTCAAGATTTATATATCAATCACGACGCTCTTATGACTCTCATCCACCTATTGGCATCTGCACTGAACTTCAGCGGCTAAACTTACTTGAACATACAAATACATTTGCTTGTTTAAAACTTTTGAACAAAAAAACGTTCATAAACAAATATTAAACAAACACTTATAATTACAGCAAACAAAATATGTTTTATTATATTTTTCTAAACATTAATATATTGCATAAATTCTTATCACTTGAATACCCCATTGTTGTCCAACTTTGTATAACAACATAGTCCAGAAAATTTATGATTTAACCTCATAGAAATTGCAACAAAGGCTTTTTAATGGAATCCTTTACAGAAAAATGCGCTGAATAACAGTTTATTCTAGGTAAAAACTGTAACAATCCTTTTTATATAAAAAACGAGCTTTAATCTCGTTTCTTTGTAAAATTTTGATACGAGCCATTGTTTCTGAGAAAACAGCTAAAAACCTAAATATGTGGTCATTTTTCCCAATTGGCAAGAGATTGCCATGCTCCTATTTTTTGGAACTTTTGATACGCTGTAAAGAATTCCATAAAAAGCTTTTGCAGCAATCTCATTGAAATTGAGGGTATTTTTTCAGTGGATTCCGTGGACTAACAGCGCTTATTTCATAATATATACATTGTAAATATAAATATTTCATTTTTATTCTTTTTTCTTAAAATATAAATATATCATCACTGCATATTACCTATTGCTAAGTGTGCCAATCTGCTTTGTAATAAGACATCAGTAATGGTGATGACATATTACTTAAATAAACAAATCCCAATAAATAGTAATAATCATGATATAGTGGGTATTTTAATAAAGTGACATGGTATGATATTTACTAAAAGAACGTTTAATGCTCAATTACACTACTAACACTTTAGTTTTAAACTTGGTAGTATTCAGTTAGTTGAATGATACACTGCAATTCAAAATTATTTAAGTGTAATTAACAATACATTTGGCTAACTAAATAAAACTAATTTTAAGTGTTGGTGGCGTTTCTGACCATAAGTAAATTAGTTTATGAATGTTAAATATGTAAAAGAGACTATTATTTTTACTTTTATTTTTAGATGTATTTAGCAATTCATCTTTGTCATTTATAAGTGTTTTTACCATATTAATAGTTGTACTATCAATATTATTGGGTAGAAGAATATGTAAATATAAGGTATGGTATTTATAAAAATAAATTATTAGTAATTAGAAAAAGTATTGTTTTGTTGAAACAGAAATTAGAAAAGGAAATTCTGAGTTCAGGTGTACTTGACATTGCATTGTTCGATTATGATGATAAGTGGGAAATTCCGAAGGAAAAGATAAAATTAGGTATGACAAAAGTATAAAATATTGAATAGGAGTAATTTTTTTTCTATTACACATAACTACAAAATGTTTTATTCACAGGTGAAACTTTAGGTTCTGGATATTTTGGTTTTGTAATGAAATCATCATTATTAGATTACTTTGGAGACGACACAGAAGAAACTGTGGCTGTCAAAATGTTGCATCCGAACTGTGGAATCTTAGAGATAAATGCATTAATTGACGAAATGCAAGTTATGTCTCATATTGGAAACCACATTAACATCGTAAAATATTTAGGCGCATGTACTCAAGATGTCCAGAAAAGTAATCATACAGATTGTTTTGCTAATACTAGTACAATAATTGATAAACTTCTATTATTTCAGAGCAATTATTAATTGTCATGGAGTACTGTGAACATGGAAACCTTGGAGATTTTCTTGTAGCGAAACGAGAAAATTTCATTAACTTACTAAATTCAGACGGAAATCTCATTTCATCGTTTCATTCGTTCAGTATATCATTTAATGGTAAGGTATTACAATTTTAAAAAATAGAAAGTGGATGTGTAGAATAATTTATTTAATTATAAATAATTTAAAAATCAGAATATCGTGTACATATAGAATACAGGGTGTTGACGCTAAGGTGCGAACATAGAGATTTAACAAGGGATTTTAGTTTTTTGCAATTTCCTGCTCTCCTGTTTAATTTACGGCAAAAACTGTGAGTGCGAAATTGTTCAGAATTAAAAGTTGTTTTTACATTTTTTATTATCCTTCAAGTTTCTTTACAATTTTAAAAAGAAATTTCAAATTTTAGGTTTATTAGTAGCAATAGCCATGACACTTGTTTTATTTTATCTAATTTTCCTAAATTATTTATAAACGTCTACCATCAACTTGACATATGGAAAAGAAACAAAATTAATAATGAATGTTTATTTGAATGGGAAACCTATCTAAAGGAATATTATGATAGTAAAAGATATATTTTTTTATAATTTTTTTTCATTTATTATTTAACTAGAATATACGGGCGATAATACATGCATTAATCTAATATATACAATTCACATTCCTTTTTGACCTGTTATCGGTGTCCTCTTCCACACACGCAACTTTGTCAGCGATGGACTGGCCCTCTTCGACGCGTTCCCCTAAGTGGGATAAAATACACATTGCTATTCCAATTTACAACAATTATCACAGGCGTGCATTATCATCTAATAAAATAGACAGGAAGGAGGACAGGAATAAGGTTACTCCCAAATTCCAGACTTGGGCAGGCGCCCCGCATATTAAATGCGGCCTAACACCTCGTGGATTCCGGTACCCCTATTCGCAAAAGTATACACCCAGTGCATGGACGAATTTCTGGAATACGGCTCTCGTGAATAGTTATTTCTGAGTCACTAGCGGTACCGTAGCCACATACGCATGTCCCAGACATGTTGAGTTCCCAGAACTTGACCTCCCAGAGGTCAATGAGTCCCAGACCCATTATGAGGGTTTAGCTTACGATCACACGTGTGTAGGTCACAGACGTATCATGATAAACCCCAGTTTTATCCTTTACGTCCCAGACGTTCTCGTGTATCTCAACCTCTCAGTTGGTGTTTCTCACACCTCGGAGCATATAGCTCCATTGACCCAGAGTTGTCCCAGACAACTTTTCGGATAACTAGGAACCTACTACATATGTTTGCGGCCACAAACTAATAATACAAATGTATATCTCACATATATCATGCATATCAATTACACAAGCAATGTATATCATATCAATCAAGCATTTGGTGATCTACACCGCTCTACACCTGTATAATAATTAGAATGACAGCGAGTTCTATCAGTCACCTATAATTACTGCAAGCATCTCGTCTTTTCTTTATTGACACTATTCACAGTTTCGCCAACGTCCGCATATGACTGCTGCCACACAGCAACTAACTAACCCTAACCATTCAAGGGTCGCAGGTTGTTGTTATCGTGTTTAGGATTGTCAAGTGTTTTTGCCTTAAGCTAGCGCTTCTAAACCAGTGGCGCCCATTCGAAAAGTGAATATTGCAATAGTTTGAAAAGAATACGAAATTTATTTTCCATATGCCAAATTCGCCGTTTTAAAATATTTAGGAAAACTACAAAAAATAAAACAAGTGCTATGGCTATTGCTACTAATAAACCAAAATTTTAAAATTTCTTTTTAAAATTGTGAAGAAACTAGAAGGATAAAAAAATGTAAAAATATTTTTTAAACAACTTTTAATTCAGAACAACTTTACAATCTACAGTTTTTGCCGGAAAATGAACAGGATAGCAGGAAATTGGAAAAACTAAAATCCCATGTTAAAATCTTATGTTCGCACCTTAGCCACAAAACTCTGAATAATTTATAGAAAAAAAATTAAATGAAACAAAATATTGTACGAGTAATATACTTCATGAGCTCGATAAAATAATGAAGGTATTTATGTATTGAACAATTTACAGTAGCAATTTACTTTATAAGTCAGAGAAAGTGACCTGCTACAGGACGAGTTGGCATATTTCAGTCCTTGGCTACGGCTTGTACTGGAAACCTGCGAGTCCAGTGAAAATGCTTTCCAGATGTAATACGCATATTTTTCCTAGATTGTTTAATTCACTTAAAAATGTCATTTTTGACAATGATATTAAAAAATAAAAGCAATAATCAACATTAGATTATGTATATATGATGAAAGAG
This sequence comes from Harpalus rubripes, assembly GCA_963082715.1. Classification (NCBI taxonomy): domain Eukaryota; kingdom Metazoa; phylum Arthropoda; class Insecta; order Coleoptera; family Carabidae; genus Harpalus; species Harpalus rubripes. The sequence continues at coordinate 34,180,843 of OY720459.1, read as the reverse complement.
TTAGGTAAAATTTTACCTGACTAGTATAGCAAATATAAATTTTCTACACTAAGACAGTCATAAAAATTCAATTTTTTTACGGTTTAAGGTATAATATTTACGAGTAGGATTCCACATTGTTCGTCTATACATAGTGTTTAAAAATTAAACAAAATTTAAATAAAGTGGCTAAAATCATGTACCTAAGCAAATTCTCACAGATGCTTCTTTTTAGACAAATTTGCATATGACTCTTATAAGGACGTTACTGTATTCTTACAAGGATATGTATCTTGTTTTAATAATACAATATTCATAAATTTCATGTTTATTTTATAAAATGAATATTTTTTCAGGTTTTGTACACAGTGGTGATAAAATAAAATCTTTATTCAAAGATTTGCACCTGTGATGTAATGATTATGATAATCCACATGCTATTCGGGAACACCATTCCCAGTATAGATTCCAATGTAATGTTTGGCTGGGATTAATAATTATTGTGGATAATAATTTAATAGGTTCATTTTTAATCTCTACTGTTAAACAATAAAGACTTTTTTACAAGACTTTCTTTGATTTGATGAAATGATTACGATTAGAAATGCGACAATATTCTTGGTTTCAATGGGGTCCGGTACTTATTTATCAATTTTTTTTCTGAAAGATTTAATAAAATGATGAATTTTAGCGTTTGTTACACTTTCCAAATGTTTATAGTTTTTGAAATATAATTTTTTAAATTTAATTAATTTTGTGTGCCGTTATATTTGCAATTTTACTTCATCTGCTGACTAAAGTTGTTTATATCTGTCAATGTCATTAATTCTGCCATAAATTGATGTAAAGAAGGGTTAACTTGTGACAGCTGCTACTTTCAGAAAACTATAGCTATACCTTGTCAAAGGAAAAGTCTGTTGTTATAAAGATTTTAAATAAGTATGATTTATTTTAATAAAAATGATAAATGTTTCATATATTTTCATGTAAAATAGAACTACATATATATATGGATTTCATTTTCACAAGTTATGAATAACATAAAATTATATTCTTTTCGCTTGCTACACTGATACAAAAATACAGTTGTGACGTCATATCGTTATAGTGCTAATTGTTTTTTATTAAAATTATTTAATGAAAAGTTTAATATTTTAAAAATATTTTGGTACAAAATCAGTTAAATTAGTCATATTTTCATAATATGACAAAATATATGCAACTTTTTTTTAGTACCGGACCCCATTAGATCCTTACCTAGCACACTACGCTAGAAATACAAGGGAACGGTTGAACCATCTTTTTCAAAAACGCTGGGTTGGTCGGGTAAGCGTTCCCCTGATTTAACACCCTGGAGTTTTTGTTTGGAGATGGGATGCTACTGAACAAAAATTGGAAGTACCAATAAATGATGTACTGCTTGACCGATGAGTCGTGACCGGCCAGCTTGGATGCGCAGTAGTATTTCCTTCAAATTGTGGGAGGGACTTCAATACCTTGCCAGCAGCCCTGTCTCTTTCTAGTACGTTCTTTCTTTGCGCACTACTCATCCCCACAGCTCACGACTCACCGGTTAAGATGTAGTTGCTTTGCGAAGAAAAAATTATTGATGCAAGTGTTAGCATGCAAGTGTAGGGATACAAAACTCATTTTTAAAATAATGTTTGTATCTTCGTTCGCTAATTCTTTTGACAAAGTGGCAGATGCAGCAAGCTTTGTGTTTAAGCAATCCAATTTTTCTCTATATCTTATTTTATTATTATTTTCATCTATTATAATTCTAATTCCTTTACAATAAAGAACTAATTAAAAGATCTGGTATAACCACCATAGTCGACATATATATATTTTTTAACTAGAACCAAACAAAAGTTGAAACTGTACAGAAAACACTAGCTTTTGCTTCCACTCACCTTATTATATTATATGGGACTAGTTTCCTAGCGTACGAGTGAACTCGTGAACTGGCCAGCTAGTAACTAGTAAAATGGTGTTCAACGTAACTCGTAACTGTCTTAGCAAGATAACTCGCCAGCTAGTATGCTAGGCACTCCAATTACATGTAGCTAGTTTACTTGCTACCAGTAAATTAGCTGGCTAGCAGCGGGTAAACTAGTCTCGTATAACCGAAGACAAATGCAAATATTCTTGTCTAAACCGAAGTATCTGTTAAATTGCTTACATGACCTTGTCCACTTATTTTTAGATCTTTTATTTCGATTTAAATTATGTTCCTTGTGGCCGCGTGCCTGAGTATCTGGTTGCGAATCTGGGGAACCGGGTTCGATCCCGACCGACGCTAAATATTTCGAATTTTAAATGGCACAAAATTGATCTCCGTGCTGCACTCTTCACTTCAGCAATGAGTGCCCGCGAGGTGACGCCTGGTAAATGCCCGCACGGTACAAATATTTCATTATCGAAATCTGTGTAGAAAGCAGATTAGATTATTCTTTAATTTTGAAATACCTGTATAAAAAATTCTTTGGAAACCATCCATTTTCAAAAATGTTCTATGCAATTTCCGTTATAATTACATATTTAATTTTTGTTTCACGCTTGAGACATTCTCTACACTGTTAACAAATGAATTAGAATCGACTCTCTAGGTCTAGAAGACTAGATATACATACGAGTATATAGTTTTTACTCCACGTAAATTTGTACGTACTGTGTATAAAAATTGGAGAAATCTTGAAAGACATTTAGAACGATAAACATAATGAATTATACCAGGTGTAACATGAAAACCGGGCCATAGGCGTTAACATGGTAAACAGTTTTTCCTTTTGAGAAAAACTGGCCTATTAATTTTAGACAATAAAGCTTCAAATAAATGTTGTGGAGAATTATATTCTGCATTTAATTCAAAAATCACATTATTTTCGTTTCGTAAATGAACAAATTGAATTTAAGTTTTTATACAGGTGACTTCTTATAGTGTTAGCCATGGTTTTGATATAAAATCATAAACGAGTGTAATGACATTTAACGTATTAAAAGCTTCATATTGTGACATTTTTACTGGCAGAAATGCTTTTTTTAAATCATCCATTATTGAAAATGGAGAATAAGTCACACAAAGAAAAGTAACAATTTATTAAGTAGTATTATTTTTATTATTATATTGTACAATTTCTGACAGCCGGATAGATGAAATGTCATTACATTTGTTTTTGATTTTATTTTAAAACCATTGCTAACACTATAAAGAATTCACTTTTATAAAGTTTTGAATTCAATTTGTTCGGTCAGGAAACGTGCAAAGTAAAATGTGATTGTTGAATTTAATATGCAGATTTTAATTCTCTAGAACATATTTCAAGCTTTATTGTTTAAAATTAATAGGCCACTTTTGCGCAAGGAAAATTTGTTTTCCCATGTTAGATGCCTATGGCGCGCGTTCCGTGTTACACCCAATATAAATGTACAATATACAGTAGTAGTTGTAATAATATTATGTGTCAGATGAAGGTGATTCGAAGAACGTCAGCACATTGGAACTGCTGTGTTGGGCGCACCAGGTAGCGCAAGGTATGCAGTTCCTCGCCGCTAGAAAAGTACGTAGCTAATCTTCAACATATTCTTTGCCTAGCTCACGGCAAACTATTTCAGGTGGTACACGGAGATCTCGCTGCCAGAAACGTGCTTCTAGCACAAAATAATATCGTCAAAGTTGCAGACTTTGGATTAGCTAGAAATTTAGGTACAAAAAATTATTATAAGAAGAAATCCGAGTGTCCGTTGCCGATCAAGTGGATGGCAATCGAGTCCATCAGAGATAAAACATTTTCCATGAAGTCTGACGTGTGGTCGTTCGGAGTGTTCTTGTGGGAGCTATTCAGTCTGGCGCGAACGCCGTACCCTGATATGCAGATGGATTTCAGCTTCTATCGCATGATTCTTGGCGGCTATCGCTTAGAACGTCCGGCATACTCCCCACTAGAAATGTAAGTGACAATTTCAGCTGATTTGTTCATTTGACTTTAAATATTCATATATTCTGATTTTTTAGCAAAAACATTTATCGTATATTAAGTATTAAGAACTTAAGAACGGTAAGGACAATTTACCGATCGAAAACAATGTTTCAATTTTGCCTGAGATCGGTAATTCCTTAACGTTATATTTTTTGCAAAATCGACGCACAAAATTTAAAATAATAAGATTTTGACATACTTATTAAAAAAAAACTTTAGATGTCATTTTTAAAGTAAACTGTAATCTTTGATTTTATTTACTTACTGTTTCGTGTCCTGAACGGTATGCGAATTACATCAATTACCGATGTGATTCACATCAGTTATCGATGTGATTCACATCACTTGCCGATCAGTAATTTGAAAATAAAACCCACTACTTGACTTGACTGTTCGTAACAAGCCTAGCTCAGCAGCTGACATTAGACCGTAGTATCAGTATTCTTTCTCTGGTTGCTATTTGTTTCTCAAATTGTCATTGTAAAGATATTATCAAAACAATAGTGGCCTAGAATGAAAATCCAGTAATTATTGTTTATCCTGTTTAAATTATATTTTTAAAATTTTCCTTTAATAGTTTTCATAGGAGTATGAGTTGCTATTAGTCCAGAAAATCTACTGAAAAATTACCCCCGACCTCAAAGAAATTGTAACAAAAGCGTTTCTTATGGAATGCTGTTCAGAAAAATTCGCTGAACCAACAAAAGTTTCCGGATGTCTGCGCATGGGAACCTTTCACCAATTGGGAAAAATTACGGCATATATGTTTTTTGACAATTTTTTCGAAAATAATAGCCCGTATCATAATTTTATAAGAATTCAAAAGTATGGCTCAACATTTTTCATACAATAACGGATTCTTGCACTTTTTATCTAGGACAAACTGTCAAAGAGTTAGGTTAAAGATTTTTAACCAAAATAACAATTTATGAAAGAAATTTCGCATGAAATTACTTAATGAATGATACGATTTTTCCAATGACCGATAGAACAATAATGTGAAGTATTTATATTACTTAAAATCCTGCCAGGCCCCTGACAACCGATTTGTATTTATTGTAAAGATTACACCTCAAATTAGTTCCGCCTCGCTTTGGAATAAAAAGATCTCTAAATTGTACTGCCAACTACAACAGTTACTTCTGATCACCTGTATTATTAAACAGAACTTAAGAAGTTTACATTAGCACCCCATATTGCTAAGCATAACGAATTTTATTGCAGATACAAGTTGATGTCTGATTGCTGGCAGTTGCAGCCCGCACGCAGGCCAACATTTGAACACCTCGCCGATGCTCTGGCCTCCTTTTTACCCAAACACATGCGACTGGTAACACCACTCCGCCCAACGCTGGCACTATCATGCTCTGATTCACATTTTTGCAGGTTTATACGTCCTATCAGCATCAAAACATTTCAGGTACAGATCCCAATGGTCAGCACGACAGCGTACCAGAAAGTGTTTGCATTGCTGTAAAGGAATTTCCCGTGGCCGAATGTATTTCAATGCAACAGTACACTAACCAGATATAACTCTATTTCCCTTTACTATATTTTTAAGTCATGACATGATACATACATATTTTCGTAAATTTAATGTTCGTTTTTTAAAAAAAACTTGTATTTACTAGTAAAAATTTTATAGCTAAAATGACAAAATTATTTTATTTTAGTCCTACTCATTGCTCCTATCCTAAATCCTAAACGTTAAAACACCGCTCACAAGAATTAAATGGTCAATTTTTCTGTCGATAACTTTTTTCCTGAACGCAGGTTTCATATGAAATTTGGATACCTTGAGCCTTTATTTTAAGAAATTTATTAAACTCAAAATGCTAACATTGCATACTACTGAACTGGATTGCCCAGAGCATGCAACTACCAAAAATGACATGAAAAATAACATACTTCATTTTTTATTACTTTTATCTTTTATACAAGTCTATTCTGTAACTCAATGCGTTAAAATATAACGTCAGGATGAAAGTTATTTTTATTTAACTTCTCAGTTAGCAATATTGGTATTTTGTAAAGCACTGAGCGTTAAAATTTTAAGTACTTCACGTAAAAAAGACTGATTAAACGTTAAATTTAAACGCCATAGAAATAGCTGCTGTTAATGTATTAACCAAGAGTTATTTCATAATTTCTTGTCAATTTAGTCAGAATTTTGAAAATAGTGATTGATTAGTGATGGCCGCAGGATATTTATTAAATATCCTTTTAGTGGACGAACTAGAAAATGAAGAAAGAAAAAAGTTAATAAAATTGTTATTTGAAAATTTATTATTACGTAAATATTATTAAAATTATTGAACTTAACCTATAGTTATGCAAAATATAAATATTTCAGTCAAGAAAATAGAATAAATCAACGAATTTTAAGGGACAATAGTGGTCCTTTCAATTTACCGGATAATCAATCTTTGAAATATTTTCGTTTATCAAAATATTGTGTACGTTATCTTATGGAGAGAATGCTACCCTTTCTTGAGCAACCGCAGAGAATTTCAGCAATTCCAAATATTTTACAGGTAAATAATAAATACCTACATAATCGTAGACCATACCTATTTCTTTAATTTAAATCATAGATTATAGCTGCACTACATTTTTATGGACATGGAAGTTACCAGTTTGATGCTGGCCAACTTCATATATTGGGAATGAGTCAACCATCAGTAAGTAAAAGTATTGAAAAAGTTTGTAACGTATTAGTACATTTTGCTGCTGAATGGATACAGTTTCCTACAACTGATGCACAAATAAACAGGAAGATACAAAGGTACGTTTAAAAAATGTAAAAAAATAAATATGAAGCACCACCCTGTTTTAGATTTATGGAATAATTTAATATAAATGTTTGCATAGGTGCTACTGATAGTACCCACATAGCAATAATAGGGCCTGCAGCAGCAAATCCTATTTATTCAAGACGTGCATATTTTAACCGAAAAGGATATACAAGTATTAATGCTCAGATTGTTAGTTCTCAATAAATTATAACTTAATTTTTTTCTAAATTCAAATATGTATAGATTTGTTATACCAACCTTAATATTTTAAATATAAATGCAAGGTTTCCTGGATCAACTCATAACTCTGCTATATGGATGACTTCAACAGTTCAGAGAAATCTAGGAGAAAACTTTATAAACGGTCAAAATAACTATACAGTCTTACTAGGTAAACATGACCGTAATAAAATATATTTTATTAAATTTGAGTTAATACTGTTCAGGAGATTCAGGATATCCACTTCAACCTTGGTAATTAACACCAGTAGAAGGCGCCGAACCAGGAACTGCTGAAGATGTCTTTAATATGAGACATGCTACTGCACGCAATTACATTGAAAGATTAAACGGTGTGTTCAAAGGTCGTTTTAGATGTCTTTTACGACATAGAACTTTATAACCCTGAAAAATCCGTAAAAATTATTTACTCGTGCGCTATACTTCATAATATAGCAAATCTATTTAAAATTGATTACCGGATAATGATGCTGATGAAGAAGGTGACGGCGAGAAACAAATTAATCCACATGATGTAAATATAAGTATAAATATTTTTAAAAAGAATAAATAAAAGCAAACTTATGTAACAAATTTTAATTTGTAGATCCAAATGATAGACGTAATTGGCGTGTTGAAGGAGAACGTATAAGGAATAATGTGATTGATTAAAAATAAAAATAATTAGTAATAATTATAGTTTATTAAAGTTTATACGAATAAATAATATTCTCAAATCATAATTCGGTAGTTAAAACTTTAAATACGTTTTATTTCACTAATATTTTAAAAATTTAACTGTTATTTTAAATAAATTATATTTTTCAGCAATTTTGTCTAATACTTTAGCCAAATTATTTATAGAATCTGCTAAATTATTCATGGCTTTCGATTGATCTTGTAAACCTTTAATTAAGGATGTGTTTTTCATATACGGATCATGTTGCCGCCGTCTTTTAATCCTTGGTGGAGTTACTTTTTGAGTTCTTGAGTTCTTTTCATTGTTACTTATAGTTACCGTCTGGAAAGATGGGGTGTTTTAAATTTTAAACTACATTCTAAAAGTACACAAAATTATATTTACAATGCGAAATGTTAATTTACGTATTTATTTATAGTTAAATCTATGAAAAGGTAAGTGTTTATTGTAACATTATTTCAGTTATCTTACATTGTATATGTTTTTAGGGTTATAATTACATTTCTATGTAAAAACACAAAACAGGTAACATTTATTAGTTATTTATAGTTGAAATTGATAGTGCAAATGTGACAAGTCAAATTTATTGCTGCAGAACCCGTATTCAATGAGGTTTGAGTGTTTCCTATATTTATTGTCGCATTTTGAATTTCTGACATCATTGATTGAGGTATGGGGCTTGGACAGTAAATTGTTGAAGGGCTCGTAGTCTCACATTCACTGGCTATAGGAACAATCGGTTCTGATGGGACTGAAGGGAGTGATGCCCCTTGCACCATTCCAGCAATCCTCATTTTATCAGCGAGGGACTCTTCAATGTAGCCTTCCGCTACCGTGGCAGACCTCCACCCGCCATGACGTTTTAGAGATAGTATGTCACCACCATTTTCAGCCAAAATGGTAGCGGAAGTACGTCTCAATGAATGCCCTGTGAAAGTTTCAGAATTTTCTAATTTCAAGAATGTTGCAACTATTTTTGGCACCTTGCTGATTGTATTGTGTCCTATATTTTGTCTCGTAGGTTTGCCGTGTCGGAAAGTAATGAACATCTTTGCCATGTCAGGAGTGGACCTCTTACTTAGATATTTTTAACTATTTCAACCCAGAAAGTTTCTACCAAGACAAATTTTCTCGAGGATCCATTTTTGCTTTTCTTTATATTTATGACGATGATGTCATCCCGAACGTCGACATCTCTCATGTGCATATTGCAAAGCTCATCGGTTCTACAAGCGCCAGCTACTCCAATCACAAAAATAGCCTAAGAAAGTATGAATTAGTAAGGTTTTGGAATTTTATTACCACAACAGGATACCTTCGTTGATAGGAAGACTTTATCTGGCGCTTCTATGAGAAATTTATTAATTTCTTCTTTAGAAAATACAGATGACTTTTTTGGCTTATATGTAGCATGTTGGCGCTTTAAAAATGCAAGTAACTTAAAATATTTTGAAATGTCTATATTTTCTTTTAATGAAATAGTCGATTTCAGCATGGAAAATATGGCCCATAAACTTTTTATTGTGTGCTTGCTCCTGGAAATATACTTGGAGTACATTTTCCGAGATTTTAGTCACCTTTTTTGTTTGACACCATTCTTTAAAACTTGTATACACTTTCATATATATCGGTTTAGATTTTTCTGGCAGCAATGTATCAAACTGCACTTTTTGTGCCGCCTCTTTAATTGCCAGAAGAGTACAATTTTCCGTATTACTTTCTTCAAACATGTTTACTTATTGTTACCAAAATGAAATGTCAGATATTAAAAACAATATTAAAAACAAAAGAATTTTATTTCTGCCTACTTAGTTTTTATAGATATTAATAAATATTAATGTCAAAATTCTTATGTTATTATTAATATAAAATTCGTTAAATAGAATTTAGGAGCTACTAGTGAAAAAAATAGTATATAAACCACGGTTGAGAAGATCATTATTGACCAGGCGCCTTGTATCACTCGAGCTTCGCCCTCGTGTTACAATCTTGGCGCTGGGTCAATAATGATTATCTTCTCAACCTTGGCGTATAATATACTATTATATTTACATTCACTAAGTCATCATTGAAAATTATTGTTCCCTGTAATTCTTTCTTTATTTCATTAACTACGAGAATCCCAGGTTCTAGAATTTCCGGTATTCCTTCTATCACTACTTTTGAAATTAAACCTAAGGGTTTTTCTTCCAATTCGGTCAACTCTTTTACTTTTCTTAGCCCACCGCCTGTACTTATATTTGCTAAATTTATTTCTCTAGCTCTTTTTTCACATTAGTTTTCAGTTCCTTCACAGCCTAAAATTTAAATTTGAATTCAGAAAATGTAATTATTTTTATTCTGGGGAAAATACTAAATAACATTATTATACAGCTCCGAATTTTGAATACTAGTGAGATAAGAAAAGAGCCGCTTGGCGATTGTGCCACGTTTAAAGGCGCTTGGCCATGAGACGGGCCATTTCAATTACTATACAACTTATACAGTAAGATGATAGAAGTGAATAATAATTTTTAATTGTTACATTGAAATAATAATTGTGATACTGTAAATGTGTTGATTACAACAAAGAATATTTGATTACAAAAATGAACCCAATATTTAAATAGTAGCATTTTGCGAAAATTCATAATGCTTACAATTTACAATATTGAAATTTGAGATGGGGCCTCGTGCCTGAGTGTCCTGTCGCGAATCTGGGGAACAGGGTTCGATCCCGACCGACGCCAAGTATTTCCAATTTTAAATGGCACGAAATTGACCCCTGTGGTGCACTTTACGCCAGCAATAAGTGCCCGTGAGGTGACGCCTGGTAAGCGCCCGCATGGTGCAAATATTTCTTCATTACCGATATCTGTGTACAAAGCACCCAGCAATGGGTAATAAGCCGTGATGATATATTTATTTATAAATTTCAGATATTTTTCTTTCCTGCCAAATGGATCATTTTCTGGCATTGTTATATTGCAAACTGTAACTGTAAAATAGTTGATTACAACAAACGATTTTGATTGTAACCTAATACTGATTACAAGAATGAATGTAACAGGATATTTCATCAATATTTTAAATCTAGCATAGTTTTATAGTTTAAAATTAAAAGCGTGAGTTAATTGTCTTATTATACATTATTTGGCCGTTGAAATATAATTGGTCAAAGGCGCCTTTTACCCAAGGAGCGGTCCTGGATAAGAATACAAATAATTATTTTTACTAACATTTTCCACTACTTTACACTTTTCATAGGCCTTACTCCACTATTATTAAGCTCATTAGTCAACCAACCACATTTCGTCAGTTTTATTCATATCTCTAGCACTTATCGCTTCATATATTAAAACTGGATCAATCTCTAGGAAATTAGAAATTATTTCGATTTGTTTTTTAGTTGTGCGTGGATTTCTTTTTTTAGCTGGAGAGAATATATAACCTAGGATTGTGTAGTACAAATACGTTGATGTTATCTATTATCATTTAATAAGTAATTGTACCGTATACTTACATTCCCCTTCCATCGTAATAACACGAATTTACCCTTTCAATTTTTAGTTTTTTGGTATATATCACAAACGTCACAAAACATCTCAAAATATCACAAAACAAATGCACACTATTTGTCAAATCCACGAGTCGAGTCAAGAGCTGGTCAAGAATCGAGTCAAAATAATGACATATATAGCTAACTTCTCGGCACAAATTTAGGTGCTACGTTAATTTTGGTTTTATAACGCTTGGATTAAAAAAGTCATACAGAATAGCAGATAAGAAGAAGAATTACAAACGAGAAGTCTCGGCTCTCTTGAGGTGGTAGGGTCCGGGGATTGGTTCAAGAGTTGGCGGTGGCTCGTAGTCATCTTCAACCTCAGAAGTAGTTGAATTGTCTTCCAGCGACAATGTCATGGGCTCGAGATCGTCCTCATCCTCGTTGTATATGATAGCAACGCCATTGGGACAATGCTCCTGACAATTCTGGCATGCAGGTTAGCTGTTTAAAGATACCTTCCTGCACACGCATTTCCCACTACCGCAGTCTTCCGTGCATTGACAGAATACCATATTCAGAATTTCCTCAGGTGCGCCAAGTTCCCACCCCCCACATTTGAGGGGGCAGCTTATTAGCCAACCACAGCTGAACCTGGTGGTATATCCGGAGGAAATGCTGCTTTGCTGCCCCTCAGTTCAAGGGAGAGAGGGTATGTCTGGCTTAATGTTGGTAACGGATTTGATGAAGGACTTGTAGCGGTAGAGGTTGAAGGATTTTTATTTTTGTGGACCCCATACCACCTTAGGATGCACTCGTTCCCAGCTTTCTCAACCTCAGCGACGGATGAGGACGGTTTGGAAAGGACCTCAGCTGCCTTTTAAATGTCTTCAGATATCTGATAAAGTTTTATAAATCAAACTTTACTTTTTCGAAATGCTGCAGACGTTGTGTCGCAACCGGTGGATGAATGTTTAAAAATAGCATGTCTATCATCCCAAGCTACTGCATCTCTTACGTTAAAAATGCACAGGTCTTCATTTTTCCTCGGCCAGGTTTCACTAGTATGACGTCTCGGCAGTACTCCTAATGACGAAAACTACGGACCAAGTCCACACAGGCCCGTTACCAGAGGGGGACCAGAGTGGGTAATGGAAGTAATAATTGCCCACTCTAGAGAAAACACTAGTGTTTATTAAGTACCGCTTTTCATAATATCTATTTTTTCTTTGTATATCTTTTGTTTAGTGTTTGAGTAAATATATATATATATATATATATATATATATATATATATATATATATATATATATATATATATATATATATATATATATATATATATATATATATATAGGGTGAGTCTGGAAAGACGCCCGCCCCCCTTTACCTTTTTTATTATAAGTAATAGAAAAAATGGCTCATATGAAAGTTTTATAGTTTTACATGTACTATTTGATGGCAGATGTAGATATTTTTTATAAAGTCAGGTTTACAAGGTACGACTATCAACTTTTATTTTCCAAATGGCAACCTATAATTATTTTAATAAAATAGAAATCGCCATTTTTTTCTCTTTTCAACGATGTATTATTTTTTATTAATGTATTTGAAAAATTTCGAGAAAAATGAGATAACTTATAAATATCGGATATAATTTTTAAACTAATATTATAGGTGGCTATATGAAAATAAACAAAACTAAAACAACAAATTTAGTAACAAAAACAACTTAAAACAAATGTTCAAAATTACGACCATGTTCTGTAATATATAAATTCAAGCGTTGAACGTGATGTGTTCAAACATCTGCCAGCATGTTTCGCGAAATATTCTGAAAAGCATTTCGAATACGCTCTTTCATGTCTTCTACATCTGTAGGTATCTTCTGATAGACAAGACCTTGACGTATTCCCATAGAAAATAAATCTATAGGCGTAAGATCAGGAGATCTTGCTGGCCATAAAATAGGTCCACCTCGTCCTATCCATTGTTCCCTCCAATGATTATTTAAATAATTCCGAACATTACCGGCATAATGTGGTGGCGCTCCGTCATGTTGGAATATTAAATTTTGGCGGACATTTAATGGAATTGCTTTACATTGTTACGTTTTGTTTATTTTCACATAGCCATCTATAATATTTGTTTAAAAATTATTTCTAATATTTCTAAATTATCTCATTTTTCTCGAAATTTTTCAAATACATTAATAAAAAATAATACATCGTTGAAAAGAGAAAATAATGGCGGTTTCTATTTTATTAAAATAATTATAGGTTGCCATTTGAAAAATAAAAGTTGATAGTCGTATCTTGTAAACCTGACTTTAAAAAATATCTACATCTGCCATCAAATAGTATATGTAAAATAATAAAACTTTTATATTTTTTTCTATTACTTATAATAAAAAAGTTAAGGGGGGGGCATCTTCTTAGACTCACCCTGTATATATAACACCCCGTGAGGGAAGTAGTGGTACCATATGATAAAAAGAATTGAAAAAAGTTATAATCTGAAATATATTCTGCACGATCTGTGAAGTTGTAAAAGCTTAGATACTGTAAAGCCTACCAATTACAAACCAGCTTTTTAATAAATTTAAATCTAAAACTCGAGATTGTAAAATCAATATTCGTTGGTTGTCATTAATTACGTTTAATTTGCAATTACTGGCGTAGTACTTAGATGTTTTGAAATGCCTGTTACTTTTACTAATGAAGAATACACCGTCATGCTCTTGGTTTACGAAGAAACGCGCCACAACAGTCGCCATTAATAAAAAGTGTCTTACCCATGCCTCCGCCTCTGGCTTCATGCAAACCTACAAAAATGACAAGTGTTTGCTGTTTACACTCACACTACTGTGATTTTTAAATAATTGTTTATTATATATGCCTCCGCCTCTGACTTCATGCAAACCTTCAAAAATGACAAGGGTTTGCTGTTTACACTCACACTACTGTGATTTTTCAATAATTGTTTATGATTATAAAAATTATTTATTTGAATAAATAATTCTTATTAGTTCATCTTGAAGTGCTTTTAAAAGTGCAACAAGCACATTAGAAAAGAAATCATTGCAGATTACGGTACATTGCACATTTGTTTTTTAAGTGGTAATGTATAGCACGTTACTTACATAACAGCCTGTAGATAATTCTAATAAAAGTGTCTACGGGCCTGAGTCCACATCTTCGCCGATGACAGCAACTAAGGTCGAATTAGATGTCTCTATTGCTGTATTGACTATCAAGACGTCAGCATCACCAAATGCTTGAAGGGTTCTGATCTTATTTTCATAAAGTTTTCTCAGTAGGTTAATAAGTAGACTTTTCGTTGTGTATGTTGGAAAGGAAATCGTCCTGCTTAACGGTAAAATCAGTAGTCCAATTAAAATTGTTGTCAACCAACTTCTTCAGTCAATACCGTCGTCCATGCTCAGCCAACTTTGTGCTGTTTAAAAAGTTGGTATACCCCATCAAAAACCACTGTGCAACTTTTTCCATGATAGTGGGTATTAAGGATCGAGGATCCTCTTTGCCAAACGGCCTTGTGTACGAAGAATCCCCATCAACAACTATGTCAAAGTTTGTTAGATGTACGTCCTAGTTGGTTGGATCAAAGTGTATAGTATTGATTTCTTGGATTTTCTAATTCCACTGTCATTGAAGAAGGCCAAGGGATATGAAGCCAACTCGTATTCAAAATAAGTTTGTCCTCGTCCGTTTTCTTGCTTTTATATATATACCGGGTGTCTTAGGCCATCCGATACATGGGAGATTAGCATGGAAATCAGTTAATTGTGAATAGTATCTTTCCACTACAAGATATTAAGTTGAAATTTTGTATGCTTATCGGGGGATACTAATTATATGTATTATATTTCAAACTAGTCAATTTACATGTGTAATACTAGATGAAATTAAGAAAAATTATCGAATTTCCAGAATTGTTGTTCATATCCCGGAAAAAATAGTTCCTAAGCAATGGTTAAAATAGCATAATGGTCGGGTTTGGAACAAGTCGGGGGCAAATATATTTTTTTAGTTTTTACTTTTCAAAATAATTTTTATCATTACTATGTATTTAATCTTTTATTCATATTTAATAAAATATAAATATTATTCCAATCACAATTTATATTTTGTAAAATCTGAATCTCACTGATTACAATCAATATTTTTGAATTTGCTAAATGGATCAATTAAATGGCCTGCAAGCTCTACTACCCCTTAGATTTTTCTTTCGTGTCATTTAAAATCGAAAAATTACGGCTATTATGAATTGACCACTTTAGAAGATCTTAAAGCGGCAATGAGAAATGATTGCAGCCTTATTTCAAATCGACAGCTGAACAAAGTGAGACGACAATATTGATCGTTTCGGATTAATACAAAATGGCGGTTATTTCGAATATTTGTTGTAATTTTTTTTATTATTGCTGTTGTATTTAGTGCGATTTATATTTTTTTTAAATAAATAAGTTGTGTTGCGTATAACGTATCTATTTGATTAAATATTAATGAAAGATTAAAAACATATTAATAAAAATTATATTGAAAAGTAAAAATTTAAAAATAAGATTTACGTCGGCTGGTTTTGATCCAGTCTCTCCGAATTTTGTTTATTGCCAAGTGCACTCGCTACCACCATACTATCAGAACCGTTTCTTGGAAACTATTTTTTTCGAGATATGAAGAACAATCCTGCAAATTATAAATTTTTTTTTATTTTTGCTAATATGACACTTGTAAATTGACTGATTTGAAATATAATCCATAGAATTAGTTTCCCCGGATAAGCATGCAAACTTTCAACTTCATATTTTGCACTGGGGAGATACTATTCACAATTATCTGATTTTCTATGTTAATCCCCCATGTGTCGGTTGGCCTAAGACACCCGGTATATATATATATATATATATATATATATATATATATATATATATGTATCCGTTAAAATAGTGTGAAAGGCTCTACTGCAACCTTTTCATCATTGATTTTAATGGATGAATTCACAGAGAAAATAGGAAACGCCCGATCTTTGCGTGAGAGCTTGATATTTGAAAATGGCAAATTTACTATTTTAATTATTGCGTCTTTACCAACTGTAACAGCATCGTAACAGGTGATCGTTTTATCTCCCACCATCCCCGTTGCTATTGATATTATTTCTTATGTTTTCATGGGAGGATGATTTTCAAACCATGCTGTAAGTTTAGCAGTATCAGTTGCATCTTTCGTTTGGCGAGCTTCCCGAAAATCCTTATGTTGATTACTTGAAGTAAACAGAACACCACAAAATTTTTCTAATGATGTACAAATGTCGTGAGTGGCGGACATCCCAATAAACAATAGCTGAGTACACTATCGGTTACACCCCTACCTCGCGTTTTGCCACTACGGCTTAAGAATCCTCGATAGGCATATAGGACCACAGATCCGACCAAAACCGATTAGCCCGCCTCATCGTTAAGTAGCCGCTGTTCGCGAATTTGTTGTAATCTTCAGATGTCATTTTGAAAGGAAGATTTTTCATATCCTGCACATATAAGTGGCAATTTTGAAGCGTGACAGGAAGGTATCATTCACTTACAACAATTCAGGTGAGCATAGAAATCGCCTGGTCTCTCTGCATGGATGTAGTCTTTCCTTAAGTTTACAATTTTGAAATATTGAATCCACAACATCGCACTGAGCTTGTCTAGTGCTTCTTCAAGTTTAATGGCTAGTATTTAAAGTGTGGGTTTTTAATCAGTGAAATCAGCGAGGAGGGCTCGTTGAGAAAATCGGACATAAGTTCCTTGACGCATGTCTGCTCTTCCCGTGTGAATTGAATTTTACTTAATATCATGTTTGACAACGTATTTTGTGTGATGACCTCTCACTGCTCTCGCAAAGGCGTGACCATGCAGCATCTTGTCCACTGAGTTTGGCGCATAGACAGTACTCAAAAGTTCTTTGAGACCACTGCCAGACATAAGGTAGCCAATAGATCCCAGGTATGACGTTAGGAGGTGGAATCCGCCGAGGCGGACCACACACTTTTCAGAGTCAGGCTGAGCAGTTGAGTCTATTTCCCTAGCTTTTCAGTACAATGGCTGGTCAAACGTGATGATCAGGTATTGTTGTTTTATTTGTTGACATAACTTACGAGCATATTATAATACTGTGTAAACTGTGTCGTAGTTAGAGGGAGGATCATTTATAAAAGAAAGGGTAATAACTCTGGTCTTTTCTCTGAAATTTCCTCTTGTGATCGAGTGCATATACCCTTTCTATTCTGGCACTTCAATATCTTGCTCTTTAGCAACCAACCACAGGGTGCCATGGGGTGCAGAATATGCTGGTTCTTTAGGTATGTCCATGCTCTCCACAGTTACGGTTTTCAGGCCACCTTCATTGCCTTGAAATGTTTCCAGTGAAATAATTCCAAGTTGTCCAGTCTCACTTGCCGTGGGCATCTTTGTCAATCTTGGTATAATCGAACCTCTTCCAACAGAACAGGATGTGGTAACGCATCTAATTCCACCCATGGCATGGAAAGTATTGTGCCCGTCTATGGTGCATACATCGAAGTCGGCGTTATCGAAAACGAATTGATTGAATGATACTCTCTTGAAGGTTGGCTGAGCATGAGCGATAGCCGACATTTCTAGTTTTTGGGATTCGTAATACGATGAAAAGAAGCCCGAACTTGCAAAAAGATTCTTAGAGGCATATTTCCTGTATAGTAAGAGAGAGAGAGACTGCTCAATATTTAAGAGAAGAAGGCCCATGGTCTAACGACAGACATGATGGTATGTCTAATAGCAATACACTTTCTCTTTGTTTCTTCAGCTTCTTTGTTTTATTTAACATAGCATCCTCAAAAAACATTTGGAGGGTTTGAGGGAGTGAATTCGCGTACTTAAGGAAGTCGACACTTGGTGGTATGTATCAGTATCGTATGTTTCACTCTGTATGTGTTGCCTTATGATTTCAGCTGCTTTTCGAATGATCCTGAGTCGCTCTTTAGTTGTATTTTATTTCCTTATTTTCATACCAACTATCCTTAAGCAGTTTGTACCCAGTGTTTCTAAAAAATATTACCGACACACTAAACCTGTTGCATCCTGGAGTCACGATTACACAATCCCCAAATGTTTTTCCAATTCTGCTTTTATGGTTCTCCAGTCGAGCTGTTTCCCTGTTAGAGCATCCATTACTTTGTACATGGAAAACTGAGTGTCACTATTTACATCCAGGAAGGCATAAATCTCTTCCGTTTCTCTGCTAAAATAGTCTTCAGCTTCGGATTTATGCTTTTGGATGTACAAAGACCTCTCCAATTTCACACGACAGCCATTGTGATATACAACTTCTTCAGCAACTAAATCGTTTATGGAGGACAGTCAACCAACTACTTCATTACCCCATTCATTTCGTCTACCTAGACCAGTCTCCACGGACGTATTTTTTATTGCAAATGTTCGGACTGGATATACCCTCCTCCGTCTGCCAAGGGGCTTCTTTCCTCATTCTTGATAGTTTCTGCACAGATAAAACAATTCACTTTAAAATCAAATTTTGGTCAAAATAATCTTAAGCACATGGGTTCAGATTCACTTGGATGTGAAGATGCTGATGCCACCTGTCTCTTCAACTCAGCCAAAATGATTTGAGTGTCTTTTTTCCAACATGAGTTGTGAATTAGAAGGTTTTTCAAACTCTCCAGATGATGGCTCTTGTTGTCTCCCCTTTTCTTACTTACTATCACAAGCGAGGATATTCCCTTTTCAAAAACTTTGGGTGCATCATCAGCTGATTTATTTATGTCTTCATCAAACACAAAACACTGGTCAGTCATTGTGTTACAATACATAACTCGACTAACGTTGACAATGATCTGGACGGATAAGGATATGCTAATGAAGGCTTGTTTACGCAGCTATGTTCAAACATACAATACACTATTTTTTGAGTCAAGTAAAAATAATTCTTGTTCCTCGCTTTTATTTTTGAAATTCCAAAATATTTCAGAAACTAGTGACATTGCATTCGCAGTTGTCACGTTTTGACATAACATATAAGGATAAGACAATACATACAAATTTTCTTGTAATATGTTATGTATTATCTCAAAATTACGTAAACGGTGCAATAATTTGCACAAACCAGCCTTGCGACCCCCTCCGCCTGTCAAGATCTTCGAAATACAAAAGAAGAACCGACCAGGCTCCAAGGCCGCCTAACGTCAATGTCCCCGTCAGAAGTGTTTGTAATGATACCACTAAACGAACTATATACAATTTCTTCAAATTTTATTGTTGGTTCGTTAAATAATACGTCAAATAATGTAATTATAAATGAGGACATGATATATATTTTCATACGTAACAGATATAAGATTGATTTTTAATACATTCATTTAAATCAATTGTTTACCTTACAATTACCATATTCCCAGGTTTCATAGAGTAAACACACAAAATAATAGCATAAATAAAAAGATATAGCTATTAAATAACGGAAATGTGCAATTTGCAATGTGCACAGCTTTCCAGTGGAATTTAAAAATTTACCCAATAAATTCAAAATTTCATAACTTTTAATCGGTTGAAGATAATATATATATATATATATATATATATATATATATATATATACGAGTACATATATATATATATATATATATATATATATATATATATATATATATATATATATATATACGAGTACATATATATATATATATATATATATATATATATATATATATATATATATATATAGATGTGCAGAGTACTCGCGACTGGTTCGAGTAGTTAAGAAGACAAACTTTAAAGCGGGTTTTTGACAGTCAAATGAAATTTAGTGGGCAGAAATAATTTCGACACTCTTTTTAATAAAGTCAAGCTTTCGGTTTATTTATATATATATATATATATATATATATATATATATATATATATATACGAGTACATATATATATATATATATATATATATATATATATATATATATATAGATGTGCAGAGTACTCGCGACTGGTTCGAGTAGTTAAAAAGACAAACTTTAAAGCGGGTTTTTGACAGTCAAATGAAATTTAGTGGGCAGAAATAATTTCGACACTCTTTTTAATAAAGTCAAGCTTTCGGTTTATTTATATATATATATATATATATATATATATATATATATATATATATATATATATATATATATATATTAGTTATGAAACAGCTATACGAAGCATAGAAGCTAAATGGGATAATATATGCCCACACACCACTTTAAATTTTCAAGAAATCGCAGACCTACTTAAATTTGTTTTCGACACGTGTTACTGTGCTTACAATAACAATTTCTTTAAACAACTTTTAGGCAGTCCTATGGGAGCAATCATTAGTCCCATAATTGCACAATACACAATGGACTACTTAATTGAACAGTGTACGGCTAAACTTAATTTTCAAATCAATTTCCTCAAAAAATTCGTAGATGACATCATTTGTGCAATTCCGGCTGATAAACAAGACACTATTTTACAAACTTTTAATAGTTTCAACCAACAACTTCAATTTACGGTGGAATGCGAAGAAAACAGGAAATTACCGTTCCTAGACATGGTGGTCATAAGAGAATCTGATGGGACTTTAAAAACAGACTGGTATAAAAAATCCATATCATCAGGAAGATACATCCATTTCAAATCAGAACAATCAAAACATCTAAAAATAAACGTTATCCTTGCACTTAGATCTCGGATCCTAAAATTATCCCATGAAACATTCCATGAGGGTAATTTATTAAAACTGAGAAATATTTTAGAAGAAAATGGTTATCCTAAAAAACTCCTCAACAGTCTACTCTTCAATAACCAACCTCGACGTGACACACCCATTGAAAACAACAATGACAACAACAACAGTAGAGTAAAATATGCATCGCTTCCTTATATTCCTCAAGTAACGAAACAACTCGTCAAAGTTATTTCAGATGATTCTGTTAAAATCAGCCAGAGAAATTGTACTACAATTAAAAAGCTATTTTCCAAACTCAAAGACCCTGTACCATCTTTAAATCAATCACATGTGGTATATAGTATTCCTTGTATGGATTGTGATCTAGAATACATCGGACAAACATCCCGATTATTAAAAGACAGGATATCTTCACACAAAAGTGACACAAAACATAAACCGAAGGCAACAGCACTAACAGAACACCTAATACAGAACAAACACTCTGCTGCTTATAATGAAATAAAAAAAATTTGGATAAAGAACACAATTCAACAAAACGTAATTTCCTAGAAATGGTACATATTTACAACAATGAAAATAGTATGAACAAACGAAGTGATGTGGGTAACTTGAGTCATATTTACAGTTTTTTGCTGCTTTTATCGAAAAAGAAATATCCACCAGATGAAAATAATTCAAATACCGACATAATAAGTTAATTTCTTTATTTATTAAAATTTCTTATTAATCTTACATTTTTCTGTATTATTTTTTATATTATTTTGAGGTTAGAATTTCCCTTATTTTCTTATATCTTATTTGACCTTCATTTGTACATTCCCGCCTAAACTCATATTTGGGTGTTTTTTTCCCTACTTCACGTATCCGGCGCCACCAGTTGAAAAGTTTCTGGTTTTTTCTTGTTGTTTCGCAGCCATCATCAAAATTTGTAATAATTTTTTGTTAAAATGTAAAACGACATATATTTTGTACAAAATTTATAATTTTATTAACTATGACAATGTTAAACTTAAAGTCCAACACTAAATTCGCATATTATGTTTGGTTTTGAAAATTTTACTTCCAAATCTCAAATTAATGTAAGTATTAAACTAACATTGTCAAAATTCATTGTACAACAAAACTTTTTAACAATTTTAGAGTCCTGAGGATGGTTTTAAATAAACCGAAAGCTTGACTTTATTAAAAAGAGTGTCGAAATTATTTCTGCCCACTAAATTTCATTTGACTGTCAAAACCCCGCTTTAAAGTTTGTCTTCTTAAATATATATATATATATATATATATATATATATATATATATATATATATATATATATATATATATATATATTGTTTACGATAAACTTAGTATATAAACTAGTGTATAGTTAGCCGTAGGCGTCATTTGTAGCACTTTCTACAAACTGTTACTATGTTCAACCACGAATCTGTTTAAATAAAGATTTGAAGTTAGAAAATAAAAATTAGTTTTTTTTTTGAAAACTTCGATTCCAAAATCAAAATTGGCGCAGTCGGTAGGATCGCAAATAAAGAAGGCAGTGTGCTGAAATTCGCCGTAAATCTGCACAACACTTTATTCAACAATTTCAATTGTTGCTCTGTGCGATCTAACAAGTGAAAACACATAAATCTTCACTCCATCAACAATCAACCTAAACAGTGGTTGCACCAGGGTCTAACCACGACCCATCTTTAACCCAACGAGATCAAGGAGACCAGCCCCAGCAGAACATCCCATTCCATCACTATCGACAACACCGAAGGAGCACAGAAAGATACAAATCGCCCGTCCACTTTAAACGTATCAAGACATCTACTACTATGCAGAGATCAACCTACATCATAATAATATTGTTGTAAGTTACAAAACACTCGTAGTAATTACAGACACTTTTGCCGGTAATAACAATCGGTCCGTGAACAAATACTGTTATACTAAGGGTTCTGAGGAACGGCTAACGCTGTGAGGAATCAGAACGAGCCCAGACACAAGGCATATACAAATTACACATAATAATACAAAATAAATATATAATTAATGAACTCTGACAATATTAGAGAATTAGAAGACAATTTTAGACTTCTACCTGTATCAAATAAACAAAGTACCAACAAAATTAAACAGATAGTAACAGAGGCCATAAATTCACCTTTATCATATTCAGTTGAAGAATTAACAAAATCTCAAATTAAATTCAGCATGGCCACTGCTACGATCAGTGATATCAGAAACTTCATTGATGGAGTTCCGGAATATGATGGAGAGGTAAAAACCCTCCCGGAATTCATCAAGGTAGCTGACAATTTTTATTCAGTAATGAATACGTTAAACCTTACAGCCATACAAAAAACATACTGTTTTTCCATGCTAAAAAAGAAATTCACTCATAAAGCTAAAGATATTCTAAGAACACAAGAGTTCAACTGTTGGGAAGAGATAAAAACTTATCTTCAGAATAATTTCGAAGATAAGAGTACGTATATCACGACACTGCTAACATTAATTCGGATTACTCACACGAACGATATTAATATTACATTAGAAAAATTCAAAACCGCGTATCACAAAATCACATCAAAAATAGCCCTATTAACATATAAACAAGAAGAAAAGAATGCAATAACAACAGAAATACAAACACTAATCACTACACACTTTATCTCGTTAATACCCTTGAACTTAAGAACACTATTTATCAGCAAAAACATACAAACTTTGGACGAATGTGAACAAATACTCACTAACGAATTCAACTTTACACAAGTACACAAATCACCACTCCACAAAATAAACAATCAATCCAACTTACGAAACTTCAAAACGTACCTATACGGACGAAAATTCATTATCCGTGCTGATCATAGGCCATTGACCTGGCTGTTTAACATGAAAAATGCTAACCAAAAATTAATGAGATGGAAAATTGAACTTAATGAATATAATTTCGAGATAGAATACATAGCAGGAAAAACGAATAAAATTGCAGATTTTTTAAGTAGAATCAGAAATACATTCAAAATAAATTTTAAAGTAGGTGACGTAACGACGACACCCATCTTCGCGCACTGTATATCCAAGGATTACAAGCTCGGAGAAGGTTTGGCAAAACAAATAGATAACCAATTCAATAATAGAAACTTTTGTGTAAATAAACTACCAAATAAGATAATAATTCAAAATGAGTATGATAAACATATTTTCCACTTGTTTTCAAAAGAATCATTTAGGGATGAATGCAACAAGAAACTATTAAAAAACTCACTGTACAGCTTCGAGACTATTTAATAAAAAATGACCTATACGAAATTAACATCCCATACTTATCATGCGGATTGGACAAATTACCGAAAGATGAATTAATTAAAATAATAAACTCCGTATTTGAAAACACATGCATACAAATAAACGTCTATACACTACCACAAAACTTCGTGCTAAGCGATGAGTTAGAATCCAGAATAGAACTAGAAAAGATTATACAACGAGACGATGACTCAATAAAAGGAATAATAGACACACAAGACGATATAGAATCTATACATTCAGCTCAAGAATACCCAATTAACGGTTTAAAAATATTAGAAAATCTCCATAAATGTCGCGGATAATCAAATTATATTTTCCTTGGACAAAATATATGACAGACATCAAGAAATTATTCAATAACAACAAACAAAGATTAGCAGTCACTATCGAAAGAGGTAAGTTAGCTATACAATTACGGGAGTTCATAAAGGATTACATCATCCCCAAAGTTAGATACTACTGTATATGTGACGACAAAATCTTTAACGCCCTAAATAAAATCATTCAAAAAGATTTCGAAGTAAATACTATAAACTTAATAAAAGTAAATAAAGAGGTAAAAGATATAGAACAAATAGATGAACAGAATGAAATCGTTTACCTATATCACACAGGTAAAACAAACCATAGAGGAATCATGGAAACTTATAACAAACTAAAAGAAAAATACTATTCGCCAAAGATGATTAACACTATTACTGCCCTTATAAACAATTGTCAGATATGTAAAGAATGCAAATATGATCGTAAACCTATTAAGCTCACAGACAATCTCACGGAAACACCTGAACGACCTTTCGAAATTATAAACATAGATCTTTTGACCCTTGACGGAAAATACTACCTGACAATCTACGACCAATTCTTTAAGTACGCACAAGCATGTCCAGTCAAAACTAAAGAAAGTAAGACTATAGTAAAAACGCTAGAAACATTCATTAGAATTAAGATACCTCCACGGAAAATAATATGCGATCAAGGTTGCGAGTTTAATAATATATCCCTAAAAACATTCTGTCACAATAACCAAATTGAATTACACGTAACATCTGCTTAAAATCCGAAATCCAACGCGGTAGAAAGATTTCACTTCACGCTGATCGAACACCTGCGAATAAAAACAAGAACACATAAGTTGAAATCCCTGAAGGAAATAGTTGATGATTGCATATTCGCGTACAATAATTCGATACAAACATGACCCCGAACGAAGTACTGTACGGAAAAGACTACACAAATCTAAGACCAAAGGAAAGAATAAATAGTCAATTGCAGGTTTACAAAGAAAGAAAACAAAAAGAGTTAAAACAAGTAAAGAACAAAATAAAACAAGAAAAACTCAAAACGATTTAGAGAACCGCTAGAAGATAACAAAATAAATAAATTAAAGACATTAAACGAAGCATATATAAAACAAAACCCCCGACTAATAACCAAATTCAAAAAACCCTTATACCTGAAATCCAAAATAAAGAATTATAACGATAAGTTCAAAACAATAAACATAAAAACAAAAAGCAGAGAACGAAAGGTGAAAATTGACAAGATCAAAATTTAACTGTTTCAGAACCTCACATGGGTTCGCCGAAATAAAAAATATTCAAAGACTCAAAAGCATAGTACACAATGTCATAAAATCCTTAGAATTCTGCTCTTTAAATCAATTAGATATAACCATAATAGATCCTAGTAGTCTCCAAAACATTACAGAAAACCCAAATATACTACAAACACTCGAAACAGTATATGTTACTTTTACACTACAGAATAACAAGATACACATCTTATTAGCATCCCAAATTACACAAAAAACTTATATCCAATTCAACAATTCACTCCAATACCATATTACGATTTATCATACAAACAATTAGCAGAGGAAAACAATATGATTATTAATTATAATAACATATATATAGCCATATGTAAGTTTATAAATAATAAATATTGTATAACAAATTATAACCCTATTAGTAACTGTATTAATAACATACTAAACAAACAAATATATGATGATTGTCTAAGCCAAGAGATTGCAACAAAAAATTACATTTCACAAATACCATTTACAAATAAAGTAATTATATTTTCCCCAAATCTTCAAAATTTAGAATTTAATTGCGGAGACAATTACAAATATAAACAAGTACAGGGTATCTTCATCAATGAACAGGATATTTGCACTATAAAAAATTGGCAATTCCAAAAGTACGAACCATTATTCCAAGAATACATTTTTGACACTATAAAAGAAATAGAAATTAAACAAATACCAGAAATAAATAAATTAAATAGAGTCAAGTTAAACATTACACATTTAGACCAAATCAAATCCATAAAAGGGATTGACAATCACCATGTACCTATATTATATATTATATTAAGTATTATAAGTATCATTATTGTACTCATATTATGTAAAAAGAGAATACATACTCGTATTTTAGAATATAAGCAGAAGAAAATTGTGAACCAAGAAAAGGTAGATTTAGAATTGAATCCTCTGAAATAATGTCATTTCTTGAAGGGGAGGAATTATGATTCACTAATCACAAATGACATTATCTCTTATCAAGTTTGTTTACGATAAACTTAGTATATAAACTAGTGTATAATTAGCCATAGGCGTCATTTGTATCACTTTCTACAAACTGTTACTATGTTCAACCACGAATCTGTTTAAATAAATATTTGAAGTTAGTTTTTTTTTAAACTTCGATTCCAAAATCAAAATTTATATATATATATATATATATATATATATATATATATATATATATATATATATATTTCTGGCGTAAGAATTTTTCTAGTAACATGTATAAAAAGTTTAGGTGTAATTTTTTTGTATTTTTAATCAATTTTAACAATAATTTTTACCCTTTCCACTCAAAAAAACACCAAAATTTGTACATTTTGTTAAAAAATATGAAAATTGTTTTGCAAAAACATTTAAAATGGGTACATTTCGACTTTCCTACGAAGATCCGATTTTCATGGCTGTAATGCTTTCATCTTAACCTCAACATATATGCCCCGATGAAGGAATAAATTATTTTCCGAAAGCTTGGCAATAACTTGAAAGAGTGTACTGATTTCAAAAATTCCATCTCCTTGACTGCTACACCGTTATCCATTTAACTATATATATATATTTCTGGGGATTTTTCTGTAAACGGAAAAGATAAGGTGCTAAAAAGAAAAGTTCAACGAAAACCGTGAGGCAAAAAGTTTTTTTTAATTAGTGATTTTTGATAGCGGATACATGATAAACGGTTGAAGACATAAAAAAATGTAGGATATTTTGTCAGCTTTGATTTTGTATATAACGACCCTTTACCGTCTTCACGTTCACCTCCTAATGATTCCAAACGAAGCTCTGAAGTCAAAAATTGTGACACCCTCCATGCATCCCAAAATGCCTTTATTGACTAGACTATTATTGATTTCCGCAATTAAATCAAAAAAACAAGAGAAGTTAAATTCCCACTACCTAAATATCGATTCCTTATTCGATAAAATTGGAAAACCTAAATTTTTCGCCACATTTGACTTGCATTCGGGCTTTCGTCAAATACAGATAAAAAAGGCATAGAAAAACAGCTTTCTCCAGCTCATCAGGGGTGGGATTCTGTAACTATGTCCGTTATGGTTTGAGTGCGTTATATAACCGATGAAAATAACAGACATAAACAAAGCGAGTGATTCTGTAACTATGTACGTTATTATCATCTGTTATATAACAGATGATAATAAGTACCATGTACATAAGAAGCATGTTACAAATATTAGCGAATCACAATGCGTGTTTAAAATGCGCGCGATTTTATGATGGGAGGAATAGCTGCGTACGAGTGCTTATGCGCAATTTATATATTTTTAGAAGTTCTCAACTTGTGATGTGAGTTGTGATAAGTTTTCTGCAATAAGAAATTATAAAATATCTTATTATTTTTCACAATAATTATTCATAGAACAATATTTTATAGTTATTCATAAATTCTATTGTAATCTCAGAAATATCTGAATATTTTTATTATTTTTCATTGTAATATTTAGTTAGTGTCAGGTTAAAGTTGTAAGTATTTTTAATTAAGTTACCTAGTTCTACAAAGTATAGTTGGATTAAAGGTAAGTAAAATGAACTTATAAATGTAGAATGTATTTTCATTAATTTGTATATGATTTTTAGATGGACAACTTGTTGATTCATCGTTTTGTACGTCAACGGGAGAGAAGACGTTCTTTGAGGTTGCAGAGGCGCCAGCTACGAGATGCCAGCAATCCTTTTGATTTACCCGGTGATAGATTTGTTGAACTGTTTCGGTTTCCTCAGTTTTGGGTGTTGCAAATCATAGAAATGATTGCACCATTTATGACTGCAAGGACTAGACGATCTGGAATACCCATTCATCTACGTGTTTTAGGTGCTTTAAACTTCTACGCTACGGGATCTTATCAACGCAGCGTTGGGCAAGACTATAATTTGGGAATGTCTCAAACCATGATGAGTAGAGTAATTCATGAAGTGAGTGAAGTCATCGAGAGACATCTCCTACTTGTGTGGGTAAAGTTTCCATTTACCGAAGCTGACAAAACGGTAGTGAAACAACGGTAATAATATGCAATATTCATGTGTGCAGCGTTGTTACAAATACATTATTTTTGCATAAAGATTTATGGAGAAGACTGGTTTCCCCGGCGTTTGTGGTGCTATTGATTGTACCCATGTAGCGATACTTGCACCGCGCCAAGAAGAACACAACTACGTCAATAGAAAAGGATATCACTCCAAAAACGTACAAATTGTAATATTAGTCGATAAACGAAGAAAAGTAACAAGTTTAAGTATATTTTTTCTTTTTGATTGTAGATTTGTGATTTTGATCTTAGGATCTTAAATATAAATGCACGTTTTGCTGGTAGCACACATGATGCTTTTATATGGAGAAATTCCAGTGTTAGAGATCACTTGATGCAACAATTTAATGCTGGAATTAGAGGATCATGGTTACTCGGTAAATATTTTTGATTGAATTAATTTTTTTAATAATAAATATAAATTACATTTAGGTGATTCGGGGTATCCACTGGAATCATGGTTACTTACTCCTATCGTCGATGCTGCTGCTGGAACTCCGGAGGAGAGATACACGGATTGTCACGTTCGAACACGGGTTTGCATAGAGCGGTGCAATGGGGTTTTGAAAAGTGTCTTCCGATGCCTTGGAAAGGACAGAATTCTCCGATATTCACCACGGATTGCAGGCTCAATTATAAATACTTGTGCAGTTCTTCATAACATGCGGATACATTTAAAAATGATTGCTGTTGCAGATGCTGTTCCAGCCGATGTGGATGATATACAAGTGGATGACCACGCAGATGTGAGGAACCTGTTGGATGAAGGTAGAAGGATAAGGAACAATGTTGTGCGCTATTTTAATTAGGTGAATAAGAAATAATTCTTTTTTACGCATGTTAAAAAAATACACCTTTAAAATGGGTTTATAAAATATGTATGTCTTTTTTTAACACAATAAAAGTGTGAAAAAATGCACTTTTCTAATGCAATCGGTTGAAATAATGAAACGCTATGGCACTTTTTTTACACTTTTGTTGTAGACGTGAAAAATTGTATATCACTAGAGTAAAAAGTTTTTTATTTCACGAATAGGAAAGTTTGACCGAACGCGACGTATTAATAATAATACTCGTAATAATAATAACAATTATGTTTTCAGCATCTAATTATTACCGTTTCAGGCTGAATACTCCCAGTTAAAGAAACTACATACATAGTATTTAAAGCTATGATTGTGGTCCGGATGCGGTATTTTGTTACCGAAAATCGGCCACTTTCATAGAAAAGGGTTAATAGGGCTATTGGCGAAACCTCCCTTTTAAAACAAAATGGTAACGCGCCATGTAATAATTCCTCAGTGGAGGTGTGGAAACGTATTACAATTCGTTTATTATTTCGCGGCTATAATACCACGCAATAAACATTTTTTTTTATTTTAAGACGTTTGGATGTTTATTTTTATTCTATATTGTTTCTGTGTAAATAATTTATAACTTTTCATAATTGTAACTTCTTCCGTAATGGAATGGCATGTCAGATTGTATCTAGGTATTTATTATACATAAAATATAGTTATTATATTATAGATTTCTTATTTTCACATTTTGTTTTAACAGTTTTTACTTCACGCAACATCCACACATAAATTCAAACATCAAATATATTATGTATCCACATTTGTGATCAGAATCACACATTACATATAGGCACCCTCATCTATCCTAATCCTATGAAATATATTGTAAAAATGCTACAATTTATTAGTTTTTATTTTATACTGCTAAAGTTTAAATCTTATAGAAGTATTACTGCAGGTTATTCAAAATTATATTATAAATATATTCATTATTTAAATAAAATTTAAAAAACTATGTAGTAAATAAATAATTGTATTTATTAGCTAGTAAAACAGAACTATTTTAAAAACAAAACTTATTTCTATTATATAAGGTAATTTATTTTTTTGAAATAAGAAGAGTTATTAACTCTTTCATTACTTCTGTATTATCTCTTATTGCTTTAGTACAATCTTTAAAACTTTCGTTAATCCCTTGTATGT
Source organism: Harpalus rubripes (assembly GCA_963082715.1). Classification (NCBI taxonomy): domain Eukaryota; kingdom Metazoa; phylum Arthropoda; class Insecta; order Coleoptera; family Carabidae; genus Harpalus; species Harpalus rubripes. Next base: position 34,149,981 of record OY720459.1, on the reverse strand, counting down.
TGTCAGATATGTTTTCCATTAATTTTATTTGTTTTGTTTGATTATCTATTATTGTTTCATCTGTTATTTTTCTCTTTTTAGTTTTTGAAGGAATGGACATACAGGATTGGTTTTCTGTTCTGGATGTGGAGGTAGTTTGTGGAGGTGGAATTATTAAAATGTTTTCGTCTTCGTCACTGGGAAGTTCAGGAACTATCAGTGGTTCGACAGTGCACGACAACTCTGTTTCCCCGGTTGCAATGCCACATAAACTTTCAGGCGTTTCCCCATCGCCTACAAGGGATGAGTGGCCGATTAATACAATCAGCCTTTCTTCTATAGGTGTAAGTTTCACTTCTGTCATTAGACCACCCCCAGTTTTAGTCTGACTTTCTTTAATTATTCGCCATTTCTTTTTTATGTTTGTTTTCCAATCGTTCCATACCTAAGGATAATGTAAGGATAGGTTTTTAACAGGATTTAAAAGGAAATCAACTCATAGCCTAATATTATGTATTTATAAAACAAATTATCTCAAATATGTATTAATATTATAAGTACATTAATATGGTCTCTCCGTTTCTTTTGAAAGATCATGCTTGATTGCAACAAAAAAGTGTAATAACAACAATTAGAATTTGATTACAACAAAGAAAATGATTGATTACAGAAAGTGATTATAATAATGGTTTCAGTGAAATAGTAAAATACAAACTTTGATAACTTCTTTAAAAACTATTTACTTATTCAATCTAAATTAAATTTGTAAATTTAACATCTACTAGAACGGTGGTTTTGTTTCTCTACAAATGTTGATAGGGTAGTAAGGTTGAAAAAAATATGTTTCAGATTATAAATCATATTAGGACCAGTTATAATACTTACTGCCTGCCACTGTTTTGGCTCTTTTTGTGGTCCCAGTTCAACATTTAATATTGCCGCTAAATTTTCCCACTCATTTTTCGACCGTTGTCGAGCATTCAAACCTCGCATTCTGCCGTGAGCCAAATCTAAGTGACTTTCCATAAAGGAAATTAGTTTCTCATACTGAATTTGCGTGGTTTTACCCAATCTTTTCGGTGCCACTAAAATATATTTTGTAATAATATTTCTGTTTACAAACACCCATGATGACAACGTATTTTGTAGTTATAAAATATTAATTTCAGATGAATTCTTGATATTTATATAAAATATGTATCATACCATATTCATTTAACAAAAAAAATATAATGTTATTAATTATTTAGGTATACTTACTTTAAAATTACGTTTTAGTCTTTGATGTGGACAAGCTGATATTCTGACAGATGCTATTTATCGTCTGTTATGATAACGGATTCAAATAGCGCACTCAACTGTTATTTGAGTACGTTATGTAGTTACAGAATCGCAACTTTGATTTGAATACGTTATATAACGTATGCATCTGTTATAACATCGGTTATGAAGTTACAGAATCCCACCCCAGGTCAATATGAATTCTTAAGAATGCCTTTCGGTCTAATCAATGCACCCGCGACATGTCAAATATGCATGAATAAAGTATTAAAAGAACTTAAAGGAAATTGTTGTCTCGTTTATATGGACGACATAGTCATTTTTGGTAACGGTGAGAGGGAACACCTTTAAAATATCAAGAAAGTATTTGAGAAATTAAAACAGGCAAATCTCAAAATTCAGTTGGATAAGTCAGAATTAAATTGATGCTATTAACAAAGTTTTAATCCCAAAAATAACTAAAGAAATTAAATTGTTTTAGGCAAACTGTCATAGTATAGACGTTTTATTTATATTCCTCTTCAAAAAAATCAGCCTGTATACAAAATTTTAAACATTATTTATATGGACCTAAATTTATAGTTAGAACCGACCGCAGATCTTTGACTTGGCTCTTTCACATGAAAAATGTTATTTAAAAATAAGTGAGATGGAAGATCGAATTTTCAGAAAACAACTTCAAAATAGAATTTGTCCCAGGAAAAAAATAAGATAGCAAATTTTCTTAGCCGAATTCGTGAACCATTTAAAATCCACTATCATAAAATAAATATAAATAACAAAGACTTAAAATTTGGGAAAGGCCTAGCCAAACAAATAGATGATCAATTTAATAGTAAAGAATTTTGTTAAAACGTAATATTAATTCTGGCATCATTATTCAAAATATAAATGATATAAATGTTTTTCACTTATTCTCAAAAGGAAATTATTATGAAAATTGTAATAGGAAAATTCTACAAAAGTCAGTAACAGAATTAGGCGACTACCTAAAAAAAAAGATTCTATAAAATTAACATTCTATATTTATCTTGTGATCTAGATAAATTAAAAAGAAAGGATTTAATAAAATATTTTAATAATATTTTTAAAGATACAAACATACCAATTTATATTTGTGAATTAGAAAATAATTTCATGAATAAGGAAACTGAAGATCACGATATCATTTCTATTATAAACAATAACTCAGAAGAAATAATACATTCCGCCCCCCGAAAACCCAATTAATGGATTAAAATATATAGAAAACAGACTACATGTAGCAAATAATCAATTTATTTTTGAATTAGGAAATAAATATGATTTTAACATAATTAAACTTTTTAATAATACTAAAACAAAGATTTGAAATCGTTATAAACAAGGATATATAATAAATGAAAAATATAAATTTTTTTGAAAACGTATATGGTACCTAAAATTCGATATACTTGTATTTTTAATGAAAGTAGGAAGAATGTACTAATAAAATAATGAACAATATTTTTTACCAAATTCTATCAATTTCATTAAAGTAAATCAACTTATATTGAACACAAAGAAGACGAACTTGTTTTCGCCTATCATTTCGGAAAAACAATATGCAGAGGAATAACAATAACTTTTGAAAAATTAAAAAAATATTTATTATTAGTCTAAAATGATAGATACAGAAATTAGTTTTATAAATAAGTGCGAAATATGTAAAACATGTCATTATGACAGAAAACCCATTCAATTAAACGATATTTTTACTGAAACACCTAATGGACCTTTCTGAAATAACTAACATAGATTCTTATTCAGACAAACGTGACAGGTTCATATTAAACATGGAAATAACGGAACTAAAACAAAGCCCTAATGAAAACGTTTTTGATTTTTATGGTCGTTTACAATACCTGTTAAATTTACTAATTTTTTATATTTCAACAAATGCCGCTGCTGAAGCATCCGTTGTAATGATTGACTATTTCCAACATTATGCTTTGCGCGTCTTGCTAAAAGGGTTAAAAGAACCTACAAGAATTATTAATGAGGGCAAAAAAACCCACAGATTTAAATTCGACTTTAAGTATGCTAGCCAAGGATTTCTAATTCGAATATTATGCCAAATCCAAAAATGCTAATCAGCACACACTGAAATTAAATCAACAACTACAAACACACCAACCAAGATATAATATTCCTAAACCCATACCCTATTTTAATTATACACCCAATAAAACTGCATCGTTCACCAATGCAACAAAAGGCATTCAGACAACAATATATACCCCAAGAACCAAGACAATATACACCGCAAACACCACGTCAAGGTCCATCCACCAAACAAACCCTTCCTATACCTACTCCTATGAGTATTTCCACGCGAAATACAGCCCAATATCGTCTTACACCTGGCCCATCCAGACCTATCTAAACCACTACGGATAAAACTACGCTAACGCAGCAGGAGAATTGTTTAATATCAACGACTCAGCTGTACCTGTCGTTGACCCATATGTTTATTACGATAACGAAGAACAAACTGACCAAGTTTTAATTGATAACGACTATGAAAATCCGCAAAATTCCGACAATTTTGAAAACGATAATTTTTTAGACATTGCGGCCTCGAAAACAATAGAAAACAATTACCCAGAGTCGAATTAATGAACTTGACAAATAAAAGTAAATTATCCTACATTATATTCTCCGAAAATAATTTGAGGGTTTCAATAGACACCAGAAGAACGAAATCTTTTATAAAACCTGCCATAGCGCATAAATATTACAAAAAATCTATTTTTTAAGATCCAAATTTCAATCGCGCATGGAACTTCGATCGAAAATTACAGCACACTCGTACCTATTTCAAAATTAATCAATATAAAGGAAAATGCAAGCCTAAAATATCACATTTTCCATTTTCACGACGAATTTGATCTTTTATTAGGATTAGATAATCTGAGTTCATTAAAAGTAAATATAGACTTGAATAAAAAATTAGTTACAACCTCTACCTGCCAAATAAAAATTCAACATCAAAATTCTGAAAATAAAATTAATACAAAAAACATTTGCTATCCAAATAATAATGAAACATTAAATCCCGAATTCCAAAACAACAAGAGAATAATATAATTATCCCCGAATGTGTCACTACAGCCTATAATTACTATGCACTTTGTACGGCAATTAATAATTCGGAATCACATTAAATTCACACAATTACAATCAATTACTGTAGAAAACATCTCCAATTATGAAACATACTCATCACCTAAATTTAATATTTCAAAATTCGGAAAAAAATCAGCTATTACTGAATTAATTCAAAATTATTCCTATATATTTCACGCAGATGACAAAAATTTAACACTAACTAATCAAATTAAACACTCCACAAAACAAGCGATGAAATTCCTATTTATACGAAATCTTGTAGATACCCAGAAATTCACCGGCATGAGGTACGTTAGATCAAAATATTATTAGACCATCTTTTCACCATGGTCATCACCTATTTGGGTTGTCCCAAAGAACTTGACGAAGCCGGTAAACGCAAGTGGCGTAGACTAAAGAAAACCGAATGAGAAGACTATTAGCGAGAAATACCCATTACCAAACATAACTGATTTAGTAGACAAACTCGAACGCTGTCAGTATTTCACTACTTTAGATTTAGCATCTGGCTTCCACTAGATTGAAATGGACAAACAGAATATTCAAAAAACTGCATTTGGCACGGAAGACGGGCATTATGAGTTCACTCGTATGCCTTCTGGCTTAAAAAACGCGCCCGCGACATTCCAACGTGTTATGGACAATGTTCTGAGAGGATTAGTAAACATAAAATGCCTTGCTTACCTAGACGACATTATAGTGTTCAGTACCAGCCTACAAGAACGTATGCAAAATTTAAAATTAGTTTTCGAACGTTTGAAAAATTCAAATTTCAAAGTACAACTGGATAAATGTGAATTCGACAAAATTTCGGCTGTTCTAAATTTCCAGTTCCAAAAACTACAACGCAAATTAAAGGCTTCCTAGGACTTTAGGCTACTATCGAAAATTTATCAAAGACTTCGCTAAGATAACCAAACCGCTAACTAGACGCTTAAAGAAAAACGCAGTTATTGACATCAACGACCCTGAGTACAGACAATTATTTGAAAATTGCAAGAATTTGTTGACTAATGAACCACTACTCCAATATCCAGATTACGACAAAGAATTTAACTTGACATGCGATGCAAGCCAAGTAGCAATAGGAGCCGTGTTATCTCAAGGTAGCCTAGGCAACGACCTACCGGTAGCTTTCGCTAGCAGGACATTAAACGAGACAGGGATAAACTATTCCACCATTGAGAAAGAAATGTTAGCTATTATTTGGGCGACTCAGTATTTTAGAACTCACTTATTGGGACGCAAATTTAAAATCTATACAGACCACCGACCCTTGCAATGGTTATTTTCGTTGAAACAATGTAGCCAAAAATTAATAAGATGGCGCCTTAAATTAGAGGAATATGACTATGAGATAATCTATGAATAAGGCAAACTTAATACCAATGCCGACGCCTTAAGCCGTATACCTGTCGAAACCAATAAAATCCAAAATTCACAACCACAAACACTATTAAATGACACTCTACTAGCTCTATACAAAGGCTACTTAGATAAGAAATATTACCTTAATCACAATAACAACAATATTATAGAAGTAATAGGTAATATATTCGACGCACCATCCGACTCTAGTCTAGCTCATTGCGTGAGCAAAGATTTAGAAATGGCATCGGGTATTCGCAAAATTTTCAAAAATAAATTTAATAATGCGCAGAAGTTAAAATTTCAAAATCCTCAACTTCATAAACTAGTATATTTAAAAAACCCCACGAAGATATCTATTATACTTAATAATAAAAGAAAACTACTATAATAAACCCACTAAACAAGACATATTCTATACCTTACTAAATTTGAGAAAATTCTGTTTACATTCTATATCAAAAATTTAAGTATACCAAAAATTGTATGTGGTCATGAAAATCAAAATTGGAACGAAATTAATGTTAAAATATATTTTTATAACACTGACATACTACTAACTGTTTATAAACTCCCTGAAAACAAAACTCCCCAGATCGAATTAAATATAAACGAAGCAGAAAACATGAAATACTTTCACAAATTCATAGAAAATTTTAACACAGAGTAAAAGAATAAAACAGATAACAAAGACGACGATACTCAATCCCTTGCAGTCGAGGTAGATGACTCACAACATAATAAGATAAACGATGACGACACAAACGATAATGATATTACAATACATTCAAGTAAAGAAAATCCTCGACCTTAACCCTAAACCGGTAAAAATTACAAAATCATACGATAACAAAAAATTACGATTGGAAGTAGAATTTTCAAAATTTAATTTCAAATCTGAAATGATTGCACTTATTAAAGAATATCTTGTTCCAAAAGTAAAATATATTTATTTCCAGAATGAAATATACGAGAAATTTAGTTTAATCTTTCAAAATTATTTTAAAAATTCCCAACTATGTTTAGTAAAACGTACAAAATATTTAAGTGACGTCACCAACGAGGAAGAAATCATACACAATATATCGAATTACCATTGCTGCAAAACTAACCATCGCGGTATCGACGAAACGGAAGCGCGTATAAAACAACAATATTACTGGCCAAAATTAAGTAAATCCGTTCAAACATTTATTAATAGCTGTGAAATATGCCAAGTAACAAAGTACGACAGGGCACCCCTAAATGTAAATTTAAATATCACACCCACAATCACGAATCCTTTCCAAATTTTATATGTAGACAGCATTACTTTAGAACAAGCAAAATTTTCGACTATTGTAGATTCATTTTCAAAATATGCACAAGCATACAAATTAAATTCAGGACGACGCATAGAAGTTTTTAATAACCTCGTTAAATATTTTACACATCATGGAATCCCAGAACAAATTATTTCAGATAACGGGTTATAATTTAAAAACTCAGTCGTAAAAGAATTGCTGACCCTACACAAAATCGACATACATTTCATAAGTTCACAACATTCAGTATCTAACGGCATGATAGAACGTTTTCACTCGACCTTATCGAACACATCAGACTATTTAACAATCGAAAGGAATACAAAACGGAGCCTATAGAATCCAAAGTAAATTATGAGTTATAATAACACAATCCATTCGATCACAAAATTGAAACCGTACGAAATTATTACCGGTCATTTAGACACTAACTCTCCATTTAATATTGACCTCGAAAAACAGCTTATTAACAATTATATAGAAAGTCAAAAGAATAAAACTAAACTACTTTACGAATCAATTAGAGGCAAAATCCAGACGAATAAAGAAAAGGTAATAAGTAAATGTAATGAAAATAAAGAAGAATTGCCAGAAATCCCCAAAAAAAGTATACGTGAAAAATAAACAGAACAACAAAAAACTAAAATCAAATACAAACCCGAAAAGTTAAGTTAGTTAACATCGTAAAACAGGGAAAATCCAAACCACCCACGGTAATACAACAGAGAATATCCACCTCTCTAACATTAAACGCCCTAGACAAAAAACTTACAACTTTCAACCAATTCTAGGTTGTTCGCGTTGGGACAAAGAACAATGATTAAGAACATAACAGAAAACCTCAGAATCCTTCCCATCAACTTCGGTCCTGCCAAACTCGAAAAGACGAGTCACACGTTCATACACTATTACAAACTCAAAGCTCTTCTTAACCAGTACAGCAATCTAAACACACAATATTCAACACTAAAATCGACCATATCTAATAATTCACAGCATTTCAACGAACTTGAAAATTATGATAAAATATTAGAATTTATTCGGACAAATACTGTCACAAAAATTAATAATATCGGAATTCATGCTGATCACCACAAAAGTAAATGTGGCTTAATAGATGGATTGGGGTCAATATTCAAATCAGTCACCGGAAATTTAGATGCCGAAGACGGCAAAAGATACAACGAAATGTTTGCACATATGCAAGAAAACGAGCATAATTTAAAAAGTCAAATCAAACTCTCATATTCGGTGAATCATCAAATTATTCAAAATTTTAATAAAACCATCTCGGATATTCAGTACAACGAAGAAATATTAAAATCCAAAATATTACAACTTTTTTAAATAATAAAGGGTACACACATTCAAAGTATACTATATTACGGTAAAACTATTTGCGATCAACTTATTATATTATACAACTCTATATTAAATGTCTTACAAGACGTTGAAAATTCAATCACCTTTTGTAAATTAAGAACGCTGCACCCTAGTATAATACACCCCAAGGAGCTACTAGCATAATTAAAACAAATTTCAAAATTCTATCATTTACAGTTACCATTCGAAACTAGACAAGAGAGTCTATTAGACTTCGAGTCGTTGTTAAAAATAAATTGTAAAATAGAAGCAACTCAAATAAACTATTTCATGTTTACCCCCATAAATTTTGAAAAAACTTTTGACTTCTACTACATATACACGAATCAAAATTTATTACATTCATTCCCAATACGAAATATCTTCTTAAAACTGATAAAGAGATCGTGCCGCTGAATGACATGTGTGTTCAAGCAAAAATATATCAGAGCCGTAATAAGTACCACGCCCATTTCTCAGCGATGTGCGAACAAGATATATTCCAAAATCAAACTTCGAGTAACTGCCATTATACAAAAATTAACTTAATTACAAATCATGTCGAAGTGATTCCAGAAATCAACAAATACCTAGCCGTTTTCCCAAACGAGGAGAAAATCACCATTAAATGCCACGAAGAAACCAACATTTAAACCTAAGAGGGAATCTTTCTAATTAATAATCAAAACAACTGCGAAATTCACTTCAGGCAACAAATACTAATATTGCAAAATGAAAACCATGGTCAACGCCTATTACTTCCTAAATTGAATTTAAAATCCCAACATATTTCTCCATTAACCTAAATCCCTTGAAATTAAATTATATATTCTTTAATCCAATAGTCTCGATACCAGAAGAAAAATTCAACATGCACATCCCAAGTATATGGTCCATCATCCTGTATGCGATCGCTGCAACCATCGTTGGGTACTTCGTATACAAACACATGAAGACGTCGAACTTCAACTCCCCCAGAAGGCTCAAATCTGAGGAGGGAGGAGTTACAGTGCTACCAAGTAGACAAAGTGCTGTTGTGCCAGTATGTGACTCTATCATATTACATTAGTATAAAAACACATGTAGCGTTTAAGATTAGTTAGTCTGTATTCCTTATTCATATTATAGTTTATAGCATATTATAACTCTGTACTCGCAAAAATAAACTTTTTAAAAACCTATTTGATCGAATAAGATATTTAAGTTATATACGAGTATATATATATATATCCCACAAGTCCTCCGCCACCTTGTCCCTCCAACAAAGCTTAAGTCGTCCTCTCCTTTTCCTCTCCACCACTAGGTGCTCCATTCTCTTTCCAACGGACTCCCCGCCCCTCTGCTCAACGTTACCAAACAAACTTAGCCTGCACCTTTTTTCCAATCGGTCCCACCTTGACTGTCCCCCTGATGTACTCATTCTTGTTCTTTTCCTTTCTCGTCACGCCGCGTATCCACCTCAGCATCCTTATTTCCGCCACCTCCGTTCTTCGCTCACTTGCCTTCATGATTGACCACGTCTCCGCACAATGGAGCATTGCTGATCGCACCACCGGTACATATATATATATATATATATATATATATATATATATATATATATATATATATATATATATATATATATATATATATACATAAGAAAACAAATAGCGGGAATGCAGTCTAGGAGTATGTTGGGCTCTAGTAAATAATTGTCACTCTTTACAATTAACTAAGGTTTCGGTTATTCATTTTAATCATCCTCAGGGTTCTAAAATATGTTATATTTATTACAAATAAATTACAATTTTGCGATTTAAAAATTTGGTACTTACATTGCGTGAGATTAAGTATTAAAAATTATATCTACGTTGTACATCGTTGTTTGGAGAAAGAAATTTTGAAAAAAAAATTCAGTTTTGTTCTTGTAACATTTTTAATAACAGTAAGTAATGTATTGTCGAAATATCACTGTGTAAAATTTTGACTAAAGATTTACTTTTTATCAAAGTGTGTTTTATAAAAAGTATTATACATATGACATTAATTCTGCTTCAATTAAGAACTTGTTTGTACTGCTTTCTAACTTTAAAATTGTTTTGGCTGCATTTTGGGATTAAATGGTAATACGAAAAGGATATTCACTTACCAAAATGTCGCCAGAGGGACGGCGCGAAAATTTTGCTTTAAATTTATTTTTTTTTCTAATTTTTAATACAAACGAGGAATTGTAAAGAATTAAAATTAAAAATTGTTGTGATCAAGTGTAGAGTTTGAATTGTTATTTATATTGTCAGGGGGATACTTTTTCTTAGTCAAGTGTAATAAATAATTATATATGTGGCTCAAGTTGTCAATATCATTACGCCTATTCATGCTATTTTCTGTGTTATAAATATGTACCATCTCGAGAAAATGTCTCTTCGATGTATGAGATTCTGTTGCTAGTATTTTTACGTCCTCATAAGCCGCAGTATGTTTAAATTCATTCAGATGTTGGCTTAAAGCCGTCGATTATGGTTTTCGTCTTGTATCACTTTTATGGGCGGTGATTCGGTCTTTTAATAATCTGCAAGTCTGTCCGATGTACGTTTGGTTACAATTTCTGCATTGTATACTATAGATTACATTTGATTGTTTTAAAATTGGTACAGGATCTTTTAGTTTTGTAAATAATTTCTTAGTTGTAGTGCAGTTTCTAAGGCTGATCTTCACAGAGTCGTTCGATAGGATTTTTTTGTAGTTGTGGTGTTACTTCTGGTATGTATGGAAGTGATGCGTATTTGACTTGCTGGCTATTATTTTGTTCATTGTTGCGTGGTTGTGCGTCATTTTGATGAGAGGTGTTAAATATTAATTTATTTAAAAAATTCATGGGGTAACCATTTTCAAGTTAACATATCTCTTAATTTTGTTAAATTTTTCTGGTGAAATGTTTCATGTGATAATTTGAGAATTCTCGACTTTAAGGCTAAGATGACGTTAATTTTAAGACGTTTTGGTTGTACTGATTTATAATGAATATAGCGCCCTGATGCAATCTGTTTTTTATACCAGTCTGTTTTAATTGTCCCGTCGGTTCTCTAATGACTGTGGTGTCTAGGAATGATATCCTGTTGTTCGCTTCGCATTCAATGGTAAATTGGAGTTGTGGGTTGAAATTGTTTAACGTTTCTAAAATTGTATCTTTTTCCTCCGCTGGGATGCAGCATATTATGTCATCAACGAATTTTTTTGAAGAAATCTATTTGGAAATTTAGTTTTGGTACACTCTGCTCTATTAAGTAATCCATAGTATATTGTGCAACTATTGGAGACACAATCGCCCCCATAGGGCTTCCTAAGAGCTGTTTGTAGAATTTATCGTTGTATGAACAGTAGCGGTGTCAAAAATAAATTTCAAAATGTCCGAGAATTCTTCTAGTGTTAAAGGTGTATGTTCGCATATGTCATCCCACTTAGCTTGGATGCTAGTTTTAGCCGTAAATATCAGGCTGAGAAAGATATAATAAATATCACAATCGACAAAGAGTACATGTACAATATCTAATACGTATTTAGAGGAAAGCATAAAAATTAAATCCTACAGGAAAATCATAAAGTCTGGAACAAGAAAATTCAATAATTTTAGATAGTATGTTTTCATCTGTTCTTTTTTGCAATTCATTTTCTTACATTGCGTTTAAAATTATTTCAGATTATACATAATTCGATATCTATCTTAAAACAGTACAGAATTTAAATTGTATTTTATTTTCTTATATTACGTTAAAATTATCTATATTAAAATTCTTTTATTGCCAATTACTGTATCGTACTAATAAAAAATCTTTTAAATTACCTAATCATACAGCATGAGCCAGAAAATACCTATGATTTTTGCATTCTTCCCCGTTAATTACAATCCAAACTTTATTGATATATGTTTAAATTCCTTGTATAAGTTCAGATCTAATGTAATGTAAATACTTTTCTGCAGTTTGTAACTAACTGTTTACTCTAGAATTAAAATATCACATTATTTAGTTTTGTTTGATTTATTTTTATCTTTAAATTTAATATTGTGTACTCATATACATGTTACTAATACAGGTTGCCCATTTTAAAAGTTCCCGCCTGAAAATTCATGATTAAGCAATCCATGATACATTTCATAAGTGACTTGGTTTTTTAATTTTTTTTTGCTCTTATACCTACTGTAATTATTTGATTTAATGTACTAATATTCACCAAGTGGCTTATGAAATGTATTTGGTTTTGCTTATTCTTAAAATTTCAGGAGCGGACATATAAAATGGGCACCCTGTATTATGTTCATATTTATCCTGTAATTGGGACATTTTGTCCTGTTTGCTCGCATAAAATGCGCAGCATTTGTTCATTTCATTATATGTTTTCATCAGTTCCTACCTCGATATAGTATCTATAGGTGAGAGCACGAGATGCGTTGACATAACTAACTAATAAAAAATGACGCTAACGCGACCCGTTACTATTTGACAGGCGTTTGGCAGTTGATGTGCCGCAGTGTGCCGGTTGCGGTTACAGGTTAAAATAAGTTCGCGTTTAAGTAGAAAATGTTGTGCTATATATAGACCCGAATTCTCACCTCTTGAAGTAGCGTTACTTTGGAAGTAGCGCATTTCGATTTTTTATTTATTTTATTTTATGAATAGATAAGAATAGGTTTCATATTTTTGTAAATGAAACCTGACATTTGAAATAAATGCTTTTTACAATTTAATTTATTTTTATATCCAATTTAAATGTTAAAGTTGACATTTGACAGTTAAAGTAGCGATTTTTGGAAGTAGCGCTACTTTAAGATGTAAGAATACGGGCCATAGTCCTTTTAAGGTGACAAAATGTGCGATTTTGCAGCAGCCAGCCATGCTATAATCATAGAAACAGGTACTATGATTAAGAAAATTCTGGTTGAAAGATGTCAGTGTCAAGTGCATGACATAATGTTTATTTTATAATTTTACTGAAAATATAGAAGTCTTTTGTATGGAATTTGTACAAAATACATACATAGAACTGACAAAAGATAAAAGGTAATGTATTGAAAATATGAAATATTACGCGTTATATAGAAATAATTTACTATTTTAAATATTTTTGTAAAAACCGGGTCGCAAAAAACCTAACATCTAGCAGCACACTGTATGAACTAACCCGGTTAGTTCGCCATTCTTTATAATACATTATACATCGTGCACTTAGCTATAGATACTACACTTCCGAAATATTACTGACAATTTTATGCAAAAAACAAAAGCCGATCAAGCTGTCGTATTTTTGACAATTCTCTATGACAGTCCTTGGGAAAACATTTCTTGTTTTTCGTATAAATTTGTCAGAAATACAGGGTGCATCATGTAACTATGTAAGCCTTCGGAGTATGAATTCTAGATACCAACATGGTGCTGGAACGCGTCATAACAGAGATACCGAGGATCTATCTTAAATGAAGCGTAATACTGCAATAGAAAATAGTTGGCTGATGACATTTGTTTAATTCATTTAAAATTTAAATGAGATTTAATTAATTAAAAATTCCACTGAATTCAATCCGATAATTATTTTATTATTACACCTGTTATTTAATATTTTGATAAAATTTCTAATACATAAAAGTATTGCCAAGACTTCTGTATTTAATAAAAATATTATATTATGATTATACTATGACCAAACATTCAGTCCAGTGTTAAAGGCTGGAACAATTACAGCCTTGATTAGTGTAGCAGTCAAAGAAAATTTGTCACTTTTGCAGTTTGATGTTTCAACCGCGTTTCGTTATGGTAAGTTAAAAGAAACAATTTACATGAAACAGCCAGAAAGGTACGAAGATGGAACAAATAGAGCATGTCTGTTACAAAAAAGTCTTTACGGACTTAAACAAGCTCCAAGGTGTTGGAATAAACGATTTGGGGATTTTTTTTTAATAAACTAAGGATTCAAGCGCAGTGATGCAGATCCTTGTTTACTTATTATGAAACATGGTTTGAACAAACTTTTGATGGTATTGTATGTGGACGATGGACGGGTTGCTTGCAACAATAAATATTTAATGGAAAAATTCATTAATGATTTAAAAAATGAATTTAAAATTGTTACTAAACCAGCCTTATTTTATTTGGGTCTTGAGATAAATAAAGAAACAGATGGTTCAATCAAGATTACACAAAAAGGATACACTAGAAAAGTATTAGAACAGTTCGGAATGAGTAACTGTAAAGCAATCTCTACTCCCATGAACAAAGAGATATTTATATCAGGGAAAGTGGAAGACAAATCAGAAAATAAAGACAAAAACGAAAATGAGGACAAAACCGAAGCATTTCCATACAGGCAAGCAGTGGGCTCTCCAATATATTTAATGACGGGAACTCGTCCAGACATAGCTTACTAGTTTCACGAAGTTTAGAGAATCCTAGCAAAGAAGACTGGATTAAAGTCAAGAGAATTTTTCGGTATCTAACGGGTACTGAAAATTATGGCATTATATTTAAATCAGGAGCTGGAGAATTCTGCTCTTACAGCGATGCTGGCCATGGACGAGATATATTAACAGGTCGGTCAACAACAGGTGTGCTCTGTATGTTTGCAGGTGGAGCTATCTCCTGGTTATTGCGATCTCGACTACAGAAGCTGAAGTCGTAGCTGCAACTGAAGCTGCCAGAGAGATTGTGTGGCTGAAACGATTGTTGCACGACATCGTATAAATAACCAGTCTACCAGAATTGCAAGTCGACAAGGAAGCAGCTGTGAAACTAGCTTAAAATCCTGAGTTTCATCGGCGAACGAAACATATACAAACAAGACATTTCTGCGTTAGGGAGCTAGTTGCTGAGGGCACTATAGATGTTGTTCGCGTATCAACGGAGCTGCAATTAGCAGATTTGATGACCAAATCTCTTCCCAAACCAAGACTATGTAAATTTATAGGGCTAAATTGATACGCAAATATATGAATGAGGGAAAGTGTTGAAATAAATATTCTATATATTTTTGTATCAAGGTAGCAATGTTAATGTTTTAGAGTTTTTATGTACAAGTTGATATGTTTTTTAAAGAGACTTAAATAAATATTGTGTCAAGTTTCATATTTTGAGTATCTCCTTCTTTGTGTGTTTCAAATCATAACGACAACCAATTTATATATACAGACTCCTCAAACATAAATAACAAAATGGGTACAGCATTCGTAACTCAGGACCTAATTGCATCAATGTGACATTAGTCAATTAATTTTTAGACTGTCAATAAAAATTGTAAATTTTGAATAAAACTACAAGAGAAATTGTTGCCAAATTTGCCATAACTAAGTAAAAAACAAGTTTTTCTTACTGCATTAATATGAAGTAGGCCCATTAATTCTGTGCTGCTTTAAAAATACAGTAAATTTTAAATATAACTAATTAAAAGACAAATATTTCTGATAATAAATGATGAGAATAGGAAATTATTTCTCACAAGTAAAAAAGGCCTATAAAATTATAATTAAAAACTATAAATTTTGATGACTCATTTGAACTTGGAAAGTGTTGCCAAATAGGCCGTAAGTAACTAGGTAAAAAACAAATATTCTTGACTAGACTAATGTGAAATCCGTTCACAAGTGTTGCGGAAGATACCATAAACTAATTAAAAAACAAATATTTCTAACTACATCAATGTGATGTTAGATCATTAATTTTCATACTGCTAATAAAAAAGTAGTAAATTTTAAATGCAACTAGAGCAGAAATTGTTGCCAAATTTGCCATAAGTAACTAAGTAAAAAACAAATATTTATAATTGCATTAATGTGACATTAGTCAATTAATTTTTATATTGTCCATAAAAAATTGTAAATTTTAAATAATAACGTATAATTATTATATATCTACATATTTTAGAGATATTGAACAATAATGTAGCAAATTTTCCATCCCGCATACTGCGGAAAAAATGACAGAAGATGAAAAGCCGGTGATCGACAAAGAAATTTCAAATTTGCGGTAAAAGTAATGTATAAATATTTTGTGCACCATACTATTGTTGTTAATAAAAATTAGTATATGAGATAAATACTGTATCTGAAATACATTTTTGAAGTTGGAAATGAGATATTTTAACCGTGTCCTAGGTAATTTACAATAAAACACAAATTTGATTACTATTTCTTTATTATTGCATTCTCTGCTGTGAATAATAAAAGTTAATAAAATATACTAAGCAATGTATGTAGAATTTAGTTTTTAAGTTAAAACATCTGTAAATTTGACCATGAGTGAGATCAATATACTATTTTAAATCAGCCAGGTGCCAGGTAACTTAAGTCTGGACACGAAAAACGCAAGACCATGTATTAGACTTACTTGCAAAGATAATATAACAAAGGTAAGTGATCACTGAATAACTTACTGAATAGCAATATATTTAAATAATTCATGGAGTTAACAACAATTAAAATGTTTCCTTTAAAATGTTGTAATTTAAAAACAATGTACTTTGCATATTTATCATGTAAAATGTCTTGATTACAACAATGCTTTATAACAATATAATCACAACGCAGCATTTAAACAAAATATGTGTTGATTACAACAATAATATAGGAGCTCATTTATATTTCAACCCCATACATCACCATTTCTGTATTAATTTAAAGATATTTCCAACAGTTCAGGAGTTATGAGCTTTCAAACATGCATGTACTCTTGATTAGTTTCGGCTAAAAATGTTAGATTAAAAATGATTCAATCTCAAGATTTCTGTTGCAAATAGTGTTTATTCTTGCAAAAATGTATTTTAGAGGGTTGTTTTGCACATTTCCGGTATAAAAGTGGTTAAAAACACCTCCCGGTTTAAAAATTTTGAATAATGCATAAATTTAAAATTTGGTAAATGCAACTTTATTTTTTAAATTTTGCTTTCCACATTTTTAAAAACAGAGTTATTGAAAATCAAAGGTCTTTATTGACTAATAAAAATATCAACTGTTACTTTGACAGGGGTGGTTAAAAAAATTCATAATTCAGAAACGAGGAAAGAGATCCTAAATCTTGTTTAGACGAATACACAGGGGAATGATTGAGGTATATTTGAGACAAATTTTTAATGGATTTGATAAAAGGTGTAAATTTGGAAACGGAATAAATATTAATGAAATAAAAATTATACCCAATTTTTTTACCGCTTAGCCAAATTTACACCGTTTGTTCAAAAAGTACTATCTTTTGGTATAAAAATCATCTGGGGTCTGATTTTGTACCTATGAAATCTACTGTAGATTGAAATCTATTAGATATCAATAAATAAACAAATAAGAAAACAGTGAACTTAGCGAGCGACATTCGAAATTTGACATATGTTGCCAAAATAGCAAACCAATCGAATCACCTGTTTTAACCATATCTTTGATATTTTGCAGTCAACAAAATCTATACAAAACCATTCAGTTTACCATCACCATATCCTTGAAATTCTCATGTCTATTAACCACAGCATACCTAATATTTACAAACATATTCTTTTCAAAATACCGCCTATAGTCTTTGGAATACCCAATAAATTTAGATCTCAATCAATACAAGAAAAGAAGAAACAAATCATTTAATAATTAAAAATCACTTTAGAACAATACAAAAGGACTGGCTAAAAATTTAAGTGTCAGCGGTGCAACTGGGCATAAGTGATGAAACATTGAATATTTTATATTTGGATGGGCATGTTGCGTGGGAAATTTGGGTAAGTCTGCTCCATGGAGTGTTTAGGTTGTTATGTACCGTCAGTAGTTAGGATGAGCATGTTGCGTGGGCAGTTTGTGTGGCATGTTGCTTGGCAGTTTGGGTGGGTATGCTGCGTGGGCGGTTTGGTAGGCACGTTGCGTGGGCAATTTGGGTGGGCATACTGCGTGGGCAGTTTGGATGGGCACATTGCGTGGGCAGTTTGGGTGGGCATGTTGCGTAGGCAGTCTGGGTGGGCATGATGCTTAGGCAGTTCGGATGGGCATGTTGCGTGGGCAGTTTAGGTGGGCATATTGCTTGGGCAATTTGAGTGGGCATATTGCGTGGGCAGTTTAGGTGGGCATGTTGCGTGAGCAATTTGGGTGGGCATGTGGCGTGGGCAGTTCGGATGGGCATGTTGCGTGGGCAGTTTAGGTGGGCATATTGCTTGGGCAATTTGAGTGGGCATATTGCGTGGGCAGTTTAGGTGGGCATGTTGCGTGAGCAATTTGGGTGGGCATGTGGCGTGGGCAGTTTGAGTGGGCATGTTGCGTGAGCAATTTTTGTGAGAATGTTGCTTGAGCAGTTGGAGTAGGTATGCTGCGTGGGCAGCTTTGGTGGCCAGGACAGAATTCAAACACTTTGAAAGTCTGTTGGCGTTAGTACTTTGGGTATAAAGTGTGTCTAGCCGGATTAGATTACGTATAAACTACTATAAAACACTATCGGCGGAGCCCTAGGAGAACCTCGGCGTAGCCGAAATTTCGCTAATCCTAATACTAAAAGGGTATATTCATTTTCTATAGTTATAATTTTTAATCATGACGATCGCCAAAGCCTTGCACACCTCTACAGCCTGAATGGTGCGAGAGATTTTCATAAAATATTCTCCAAGTTGTAGGAAATGATTGTCTCGAGTGCCCTCGTAATAAGTTAAATTTCTGTAGGAAGCGTAGTTTTCGAGTAAAAAATTCTCAAACGTTGAAAATTAGACTAATGAAACAATCGATCGGAGAGTGCATGCAAAAATTTAAGAAGGGCGCTATCATGCGTCACGTTTGGCATGTTAATGTCAATAATGACAAATTATGAACGTCGTATGGGTTGTCGACCTTTTCAATGCTAAATATAAATAAATAAAGTGTAAAATTTAAGAAAATAATATGAATCAAACGATGTAGGTATATGTAAAAAATTTATGCTATGATTATTGTTAATTTATATTTTATTTTGTAAATAGATTTTACGTAATGTCTGAATTTACTAAAAACTACGAAAACAATGATAAAGACAAGAAGAATATCACAATCGATCGAAGGGTACATGTATAAAATTAGAAAGATAAATACTCTCTTCTGTCACATTTGATATGATAATGCCAAATTACGAACCATGAATTACAGAAAATATTCGGTTCTTCTTTTGAATGCTATATATAAATAAATAAAGTTTAAAATTAATGAAAAGAATGTAAGAATTAAAGGAACTAATGTACGCTATAAATTTAAAATACTTACTTTATAATTTACTTTGTAAATAAATTGTAGAAAATGTCCGTGTTTATTAAACGACGAAACGGACGAAAAATGTAGGAAAAACATCAACTACGAGGAAGACTGGGAGGACAAAGTGTACAGTGTACAGAGAGAATGTCCAAGTTTGTTTTCCGTGCCGGTTAGTGTGTTAATCTAAGATATGTGGGAAGACAGAGAGGGTAAAGAGTCCCGCAAACTTCTCTTTATTTTCACGGCTTGGAACGTACGCTTATAACTGTACGTTCCGAACCCTACAAACACCGAAGTGTGTGGCCGCAAACAGCCCTTCTTAACTGCGTTTCAAATTTTAACCGCACGGTTTGACCTGAACGTTCCATTCCGTTTGTGTGTAGTAATAACTTTCCCAGGTTTTTTTTCTATCCAATGCAGTGTCGCTAGCAAACAAACTTATCTTCTCTTCATGATTGCTACTTCAAAACAGGTATTCGCGTACTTTATTCGCACGGCTTTACCCGTACGTTCTAAACCTAAACCGTACAAAAAAACGGAGTATGTGGAGCGCTTTAGGGCGGATTGCATGGGTAGTTTGGGTTATCAGTTTGGGTGGGCGTGTTGCGTGTGGAATTTGGGTAGGCATGTTGCATAGGCAGTTTGGGTGGGCATGTTGCGTGGGCAGTTTGGGTGGGCATGTTGCGTGATCAGCTTGGGTGGGCATGTTGCGTGGGCAGTTTAGGTGGGCATGTTGCATGAGCAGTTTGGATGGGCATGTTGTGTGGGTAGTATGTGTGGGCATGTTGCGTGGGCAGTTTGGGTAGGTATATTGCGTGGTCAGTTTGAGTGGGTATATTGCGTGGGCAGTTTGTGTGGGCATGTTGCGTGGGCAGTTTGGGTGGGCATGTTGCGTGGGCAGTTTGAGTGGGCATGTTGCGTAGGCATATTGCGTGGGCAGTTTGAGTGGGCATGTTACGTGGTCAGTTTGTGTGGGCATGTTGCGTGGGCAGTTTGTATGGGCATGTTGCGTGGGCAGTTTGGGTGGGCATGTTGCGTTGGCAGTTTTAATGGGCATGTTGCGTGGCATTTTGGGTGAGTATGTTGCGTGGGCAGTTTGGGTGGGCATGTTGCGTGGGCATTATAAAACATTATTGGCGGAGACAGGAAGAATATCACAATTCATCGAAGAGTACACGCATTAAATTAAAAAGATAAATACTGTCTTCTGTCACATTTGATAATGACAAATTATGTACCATGAACTACGGAAAATAATAGGTTATCCTGCTAAATGTTTAAAATAAATAAATGTCTAAAATTGAAGAAAATAATACAAGAATTAAACAAAGTATGGTACGCTATGAATTTAAAATATTATGTTTACTTACTTTATAGGTACGTTCAATGACCAAAAGTGCTATCTAGCTGCTAGTGCTTGTATAACAGCAAAAAGGTTTAATTACTGAACGACATGAAAGTTGACATTAGAGACTAAAATCAAAATCCAGGAGAATTTTGCGACAAAACAGATTTTGTTAACGAAATTGTTGTAGCAGTCACTAAGTGCAGCCAGACAAATATGCAGTTAGAGCATAAAACAAAAATGAATAATACCAAAATACAACAAGAAATATAATTATAATAAACTTACTTTGAATATTAAAGACCAATTTCTTGTTCTTTTGATTAATTGTACAATTTCCGTCTTTAAAAGTTAGAAAAACGATTTCGCGCTGTTAGTTCATTTTGAATTATGTACCTAGCACTAACCTAGCAATGAAATCATATGCTAGCCAGTGCTCGAGCAAAACGTTGTCAGCTGATACTTAGCAGGTCGTTCAATTGTCTAGCGCTAACAGTTGCTAGCTAGCAGCTAGCTAGCACTAGAGCTATTGAACGTACCTTATAATTTATTTTGTAAAAAGATTGCAGAAAATTCCGGAGATTATTATACGACGAAACCTTTGCAGATGACTAAATACTTATTGCACAAGACTACTACGATAATCTAGAAGTAAACATGCATAAAACAGAATATGTGTATTTAAATTAAACCCAACAAGATTTGGTGCTAAACACAAGGCAACAGATTAAACACTATAGTTTGAGTGGGCATGTTACGTGGTCAGTTTGTGTAGGTATGTTGCGTGGGCAGTTTGTGTGAGCATGTTGCGTGGGCAGTTTGGGCGGGCATGTTGCGTGGGCAGTTTGAGTGGGCATGTTACGTGGTCAGTTTGTGTGGGCATGTTGCGTGGGCAGTTTGTGTGGACATGTTGCGTGGGCAGTTTGTGTGGGCAGTTTGGGTGGGCATGTTGCTTGGGCAGTTTTGGTGGGCATGTTGTGTGAGCAGTTTGGGTGGGCATGTTGCGTGGGTAGTTTGGGTGAGCATGTTGCGTGGGCAGTTTGGGTGGTCATGTTGCGTAAGCAATTTGGGTGGGCATGTTGCGTAGGCAGTTTGGATGGGAATGTTGCTTGGGCAAGTTGCGTGGGCATGTTGCGAGGGCAGTTTGGATGGCTGCTTCAAAAATATTGTAAAAAAAATTAAAAACATATAGTACTGACCAAAATGAGTAAAATAGGTTAATTAACATGGGTTCGATCTTCCATAGTTTCCGAAATTTATTTATTTATACACTGGCCGGCACGAAAAACATGCCATTTTTTTATCACAAAAATGCTAATAACACTTAATTTCAGTAATTTCTATAAAATGTTGTTATTGATAGATGAGTGACGATTCTGCTTGAGGTCTCCAGATGGGCTTGAAAGAGTATGGCGACGAAATGGGAAACGCTACGCACCATGCACTTTTAGCCATACGGTTAGTTTTCAAGGAGGGTCAGTCATGGTTTGGGCTGGTATATCAATGGAGGCAAGAACGGATTTATACCTTGTTCCTAGGGGATCTTTGAATGCCGATAGGTACATTAAAGAAATTTTAGAAGATTATATAGTCCCTTACGCACCATTTGTCGGTGATAATTTCGTATTGATGCACGATAATGCGCGTCCTCATGCCGCTGCAATCGTCAACAATTATTTAGATAATGTAAATATAAATCGCATGGTGTGGCCAGCGCGGAGTCCGGATCTAAATCCCAATGAACACGTATGAGATATGCTTAGTCGAAAGATTCGGAGCCTTGTGCCTGCTCCTAATACCCTAGAAACACTAAGGGAGGCACTTTTAGAAGAGTGGAATAATATCCGACAAGAGGACATCAGGGAGCTCATTTCTAGTATGCCTCGACGGTTGACTGAGGTCATACACGCCCGCGGAGGCAATACGCGTTATTAGATTTTATTTTTAATGTTCATTTACGTTTTTGTTAAGTTTTTTCCCATTGTTGTTTGTTGTCCTATGTGGACTTAATTTTTATTGTTTCCAAATAAACAATTATTAGCTATTTTAATCTTTCATTTAATAATACTAAATGATCGTCTGTAAACCCATAATAAAAATATGTAATGATATTACAAAATAATAAAGCAGTAACAACATTTTTTTAATAAAAAATGGCCCGTTTTTCGTGCCGGTCAGTGTATATTTATTTATTTAATTATCTAAATATTTATTTTTATATTTATATATTTACATTGCGTGGGCAGTTTGGGTGGGCATGTTTCGTGGGCAGTTTGGGTGGGCATGTTGCGTGGGCAGTTTGAGTAAGCACGTTGCGTGGGCAGTTTGGGTGGGCATGTTGCGTGGGCAGTTTGGGTGGGCATGTTGCTTGGGCAAGTTGCGTGGGCAGTTTGGGTGGGCATGTTACGAGGGCAGTTAGGGTGGGCATGTTGCGTGGGCAGTTTGGGTGCGCATGTTGCTTGGGCATGTTGCGTGGCTGTTTGAGTGGGCATGTTGCGTGGGCTGTTTGGGTGGGCATGTTGCGTGGGCAGTTTGGGTGGGTAGTTTTGGTGGGCATGTCGCGTGGGCAGTTTGCGTAGGCATATTGCGTGGGCAGTTTGGTTGGGCCTGTTGCTTGGGCAAGTTGCGTGGGATGTTTGGGTGGGCATGTTGCGAGGGCAGTGTGGGTGGGCATAATGCGTCGGCAGTTTAGGTGGGCATGTTGCTGGGCAGTTTGTGTGGGCATGTTGCGTGGGCAGTTTGAGTGGACATTTTTTGTAAGCAGTTTGGGTGGGCAAGTTGCGTGGGCAGTTTGGGTGGTCATGTTGCGTAAGCAGTTTGGGTGGGCATGTTGCGTGGGCAGTTTGGATGGGAATGTTGCTTGGGCAAGTTGCGTGGGCAGTTTGGGTGGGCATGTTGCGAAGGCAGTTTGGTTGGGCATATTGCGTGGGCATGTTGCGTGGGCATTATAAATTACTATCGGCAGAGCATCTAGGGAAAACTCGGCGAGGTCACGCTATCCTTAATAATAAAAGAGTAGATTCACTATAGTTATTTGAATTAATCATAAAGCCGATCGCCAACCTTTGAACACTTCTACAGCTTATATGGAACGACCGATTTTTGTGATATTTTGCACCAAGTTGTAGAATTTGATTATTTCGATTGTCCTCGTAATAACATAAATTTCTGTAGGATGCATAGTTTTTGAGGCAAAAATTATTAAATATTGAAAATTGGGACAGAAACAATAGGTCAGAGTAACGATCACAGATCTCATTGAAAAATTTAAGAAGATAAACGCTGTCATGTCATATGGTATGTCAATGTCAACGATTATATATTATCGGTTTTCATCCTTTTAAATGCAAAAAATGCTTAAATAATATGTAAAATTGAAGAAAAGATTATAAACTAAACGAGGTAGGTATATACAATGATTTCAAGCCATGTTTTATATTAATGTATTATATATTTTATTTTGTAAACAGAATATTGGACAATGAATAAGGAAACACGACGAATAGGATAACAAGGCCAGGAATAATATCACAGTCGTTGGAAGAGTATACATACCAAATTAAAAACAAACATTGTCATTTGCCACATTTGTTACGATAATGACAAAAATTATGAATGTGGATCCGGTGTTCTTTTTAATACTAAAAATATTTAACCATGTAAAATTGAAGAAAAGAATGCAGGTAGGTGTATAGAAAAAAGCACTGTGAACGTGGAAGAAAAATTGCAAAAATGTGGGTGAACACTTAGTAGTTCAAACAATTTACATTTTATGCTTTGCAGATGATCAAATATTCTTGTGCAATAAGTATTTACTTATTGCACAAGAATACAACGATAGTGACTACATGATGCGAAAATTGATAGAAGAATACCGTAGCTGAGGGCTAAAAGTAAACATACATACAGCGAATGATTAATGAAAGGCTTTTTAAACAAATATTACAGTGGACATCTACCGGCAAAAATAAAAGTGACCTAGAAGAAGTTGGGTAGCAGGAGTCCAAGATGGAATAAGAGAGAGAGAGAGAGAGAGAGAGAGAGAGAGAGAGGATTAAATGATATATATGGCAAGATAGAGAGCAGTGGAGAAATGGCATAGGAAGACATCCCATAACGAAGTATATATAATGATTTTAAGTCATGGGTATTGTTAATTTATATATTTTATTTTGTAAATAGATTTAACAAAACGTCAGGCTGAGAAAAACATAATGAACATCACAATTGAAAAAGAGTACATGTACAAAATTAGAAAGATACGCGTTAGTTAGTTCTTCATCGGGTCCAGCCAGAAATGTGTTACTCATTGGAGACACCAAAAATCCTATAGGAAAATCAAGCCTTAATGTTTGGAACAAGACAATTCAATAATTTTAAATGGTATGTTCTAATCTGTGTTTTTTTTGCAACTCATTTTCTTAGATTACGCTTAAAATTATTTCAGATTAAACAATTCAATAAATAAATAAATAAATAAATAAATAAATAAATAAATATTTCGTCACGGCATATTACCCATTGCTGGTTGTGCCAATCTGCTTTGTACGCAGATATCAGAAATGATGATGACATATTTGTATCGTGCGGGCGTGTACCAGGCGTCACCTCACGGGCACTCATTGCTGGCGCGGAGAGTGCACCATAATTCAATACCTCTTTTAAAACGGTACAGATTTTAGTCTGCATTTCATTTTCTTATATTACGTTTAGAATTATCTATTTTAAAATTATTTTAATACCAATTAATAAAAAATCTTTAAAATTACATAGGGCCAAAAACCTTGTTAGCTGATCATATGCTCAACTGCACAATGTAACCGTGCATACGTATCAAAAATATATTGGAAAAGAAGCCTTGTCAAAGATAACAATGTTTTATGCAACTGGGCCATAACCATACAGCATAAGCCACAAAAGTAATCTTATATACCTATGATTCTTGCATTCTTATCCTTTAATAACAGTCCAAACTTTATTAATATATTTTCAAATTTGCTGTATACGTTCAGATATAATGTAACTATTTACTTTTTTACAGTTTGTAACTAATTGTTTACTTCAGAATTAAAATATCACATCTTTGAGTTTTGTTTGATTTATTTTTACCTTTAAATTTATTGTTGTGCACTCATAGACATGTTATTAATATTATATTTATACTTATACTGTAATTGGGACATTTTGTCCTGTTTGCTCGCATAAAACGCACAGCACTTGTTTATTTCATCAGTTCCGACCAACCACTTTGTATACATAAGCATTTAACATGATAAAACAGTTTTCCGTACCGCGTTGCCCCGCAAATTGTTATAGAAAAAAATTCTTCAAATAAAAGTTGTAGAGCATAAAATTCTACTTTCAATTCAATAAACAAAATCCATTTCGTATTATAATGCCGCTGTCGCTGTCTCCGCCGCTGTCGAGTAGACGAGCGAGTGTCTATTGTTAGCGATGACGCAACAGACGTGTCGAAACCTGCTTAATTAAGTGGCCGATATAAAATCTCGATATTACGGGACATATCGCTTTTTAAAGGGTGTGGTAGTGATCTCTGTTTAAACTAAGAATTTCTCTCTATGTGATAGTGAAGTGCAAGTGCTT
This sequence comes from Harpalus rubripes, assembly GCA_963082715.1. Classification (NCBI taxonomy): domain Eukaryota; kingdom Metazoa; phylum Arthropoda; class Insecta; order Coleoptera; family Carabidae; genus Harpalus; species Harpalus rubripes. The sequence continues at coordinate 34,123,382 of OY720459.1, read as the reverse complement.
AATAAATAAATAAACATTTAAATTGCGAACAAAACTTGTGTACCTGTCACTCTGACAGCTGCTGTAAGTGAAGGTCATAACCCGTGTGAAGTGAGAACAACTACAGTTCCGTGCGCGCGTGTGTAATTAGTAACAAGAGTATTATATTAATGGGAGATCTCAATGGTAGAGCGAGAAAAAATAATACAGGACTAGAGAACATTATGGGAAAAGAAGGAGAAAAGACACTCAACCACAACGGACAAAGAATAATAAATATGTGCATAGAAAATTATTTGATTATTACCAACACGTTCTTCACACATAAAGACAAGCATAAATATACACGGGAAGAACCTGCTAAAAATGAAAAATCTATAATAGACTACTTCCTTACCAGCGCAAATATAAAATCTTATGTACAAGATGTAAGAGTATATAGAGGATCCGAAATCGGAAGTGACCATTACTTAACAGTTATGAAATGGAATGGAAAAACACAAACAAAAAGAGAAATAAAAAGAAAAACCATAAAAAAGAGAAAAATAAAATGTCATAGATTAAAAGATACAAATATACAAATTAAATATGAAAAAAGAGTACAGGAAAACTTAAGGAATTTCAAAGAAGGAAATGTGGAAGTTATGTGGCAAAAATTTAAAAGTGCCATACTAAATGCGGCAGAAATAGCATGCGGTACAGTATGCCTAAACAATAAGCAGGAGAAAAAAAGTTCATGGTGGTCAGAGGATATAAAACAACTTGTAAAAATGAAAAAACAAGCATGGAGAAGGTACCTAGCACAACAACGTACGAAGAATACAAAAAGTTCAGAGTTGAAGTAAAAGTAACAATAAAGGAAGCTAAGAAGAAGGAATGGATACAATTTGGACATCGACTAAATGAAGCCAGGAATGAAAACATGAAACTTTTCTACGGAGCGATAAAAAGAATGAGAACAAAAAAAGATGAGACTTTAGGGGTATTAAAGGATAACACAGGAAAAATACTAAACGATGAACAACAAATAATGGAAAGGTGGAAAGAATATTTTAGAGACTTGTTAACCGAATGTGAAACATCCAATGAAACAATAACAGAAGAGGAGGGAGAGCAATATGAGAACAAGACAACCAGTGACGCCCACGAGATAACGGAGGAAGAGACGCATAATGCTCTGAAGAAAATGAAATCAGGAAAAGCGCCCGGACATGACAGCATTAAAGTAGAAATACTGAAACATATGGGAGAGGAGGGAGAGCAATGTCTTCTAAAAATTTTAAACAACGTTGAAGACCAAGGAACACCGCAAGATTGGCAGATAGGTGTGATATCCCCAATTTTCAAGAAAGGGGACAGCAAGGATTGCAAGAACTACAGGGGCATAACACTATTAAGTGTGCCAGCGAAACTATATGCAAGAATACAAGAAAACAAAATAAGGAATCAGGTAGAAAATACAATAGAAGAAACACAAAGCGGCTTCAGACCAGGAAGAAGTGTACAAGACCACATATTCACGCTGAGACAGATAATGGAAAAAGCAAGGACAGTAAACAAACAAATACATATGTGTTTCATCGACCTTGAAAAGGCTTTCGATAAGGTACAGAGGGAATTAATGTGGAAATGCATGCAAAAAAGAGGAGTAAACAGTAAGAACATAAAAAACAAACTGAAAACCTATGACGTAGGAAAATCAGAAGAAAGTTCCAGATCACTAAAAAAAGAATTAATACAGGAAATAACAGAAAATTGTACTACAGAAGAAAAATTAATTGAAAGTTCTAGAAAAGGGGAAGAAAATTCTAGAACACTAGAACAAAAACTAGAAGAAAATTCCAGAACATTAGAAGAAGAATTATTTGAACAGTTTAAAACATTAGAACAAAAAATGAAAAAAAATTCTAGTATTCTGGAGCAAACTTTAGAACAAAAATTAGAAAGAAAATTCTAAAAGCTTAGAAGGAAAATTAGAAGCAAATTATAGAAGTTTAGAAAAATTAGAGGAGAATTCTAGAAAAAACTGAAGAAGAGCTGAAGTATTTAAAAGATGAAAATGACAAGCAGATCGAAGAATTTCGAGAAAAGGTCACTATAATTACATTGTCGCCAATGCCAAATTTAGATGTAGTGAAGACAAGTTTACAAGAAGAAAGGAAAGTAGTAAAACCTGAAACTACTACAACAATGCATATCCAAACACCGGAATTTGATGGAAAGTCTTCGTGGCCGAATTATTTGAAACAATTTGAAGCGGCTGCGAAAGCACATAAGTGGACATCCAAAGAGAAGGCTACAGCGTTGACTGTTTCAATGCGTGGGGAAGCCATCGACATCCTACAAAAGCTGAAGAAAGAAGAACAAGAGGACTACGACCAACTAGTCAAGCGGTTGAGCATGCGGTATGGAAATGCGCACCTGGAGCGGGTGTACCAGACGCAACTGAGGAACCGCTATCAGAGTTCAAAAGAAAGCCTGCAAGAATTTATGTCGACGTAGCTCGTTTGATTCGTCTCGCACATCCTGCAGCTCCTGACAGCGTTTTGGAGTGCTTGGCCGTTCAAGCATTTATCTACGGAGTTCGAGACAGCGAAACAGCAAGCACTGCGATTGGCCCGCCCAAAAATATTAATTGACGCACTCTCATATGCACTAGAACATGAAGCTGCCAAACAAGCTTCACGTAACCAATCTCCAGTGCAAAATATTGATGCCGAAAGAAAAGAAGACACGGAAGATTAAGAAGAGAAAATGCTACGAATTGTTAATGAAGTGTTTGCTGAAAGAAACTTAGTTGCTGGAAAAATGCAAAAGAAGATGGAATCGACAAAAGAAGAAAGGGAGTTGGAAAAATAACTCGGGTTGATGAAAAGGGGAAATCGTCAACTCGTAATCTGGTAACCCCACAATCCATCAGTTATGCCGCATCCCTTCATCATCAAGCCAGCAGCATCTACGTGAATGGCTTTGTTAAAAGAAGACCACTAAAAATGTTACTGGATAAGGGTGCGACGAAGACTATAATTAGACCCGACTTAGTAAAAAACACAGGCAAGACGCGTCTTTAACCAACCAAGTGGCGATTACGTACAGCAACGGGAGAACAAGCTACCACACTAGAAGAAATAGTTATGACCATCACTATTGGAAACACACCCTTTAAACATCGTGCGCTGGTAGCTGACGTTGAAGATGAATTAATACTCGGTATGGACGTAATGAAAAAGCACGGTTTTAAACTTGACCTGAAGAATTGAGTAATGTTGGTCAATGAAGAAGAATTTGTTTTAAACCCACGTGAAGACAAAGCTGTGTGCGTACTAATGGCCGAAGATGTTACTCTTCCGGAACGAAGTGAATAAGTCGTGCAAGCACAATTAGATAGTAGTTTCTGTGGGGGGAATATTGTTCTGCTTGAGCCCAAGAATGATGATGTGAAGACTGGTACTGGAGTTGTAGGAAAATCACTGATCAAAGCCAGTCAGTCAGTACCAGTTCGAATAATGAACGTAAATTTTTATCCTGTTGTTCTTAAGAGAGGAACAATTGTAAGAGAATGCTTGGAAGTTTCCTCGATTATTCGAACTGTTAAGGCCAAAGGAAACATATCTCAGGAAGTTCCGGACACAATAACTAACCAATTATCAATTATCACCGCCTTGCAAGAACTGACCGCCGACCAGAAAACCAAGGCGAAAAAAATAAATGGAAGATTTCAAGAAGTGTTTCAAGTTGACAAGAAGACCAATGGGAGGACTAATGTGGTTCACCATAAGATAGACATCGGCGACACAAGACCCATCAGCCAACCAGCAAAAAGACTACCATTTGCAAAGCGTAAAGAAGCGGATAAAATTATTGAGGACATGAAAAAGGAAGGTGTGACCGAAATTTCAAGCAATCCATGGGCTTCACCAGTGGTGTTAGTGAAGAAGAAGGATGGGTCTACACGATTTTGCGTCAATTACCGTCAACTTAACAACGTGACTAAGAAAGATAGCTACCCGCTACCTCGAATAGACGATACACTAGACACTTTGGCTAGCTCGAAGATTTTCTTTACTCTGGATCTAAAGAGCGGTTACTGGCAAGTAGATTTGGATTCAAAAAATACGGAAAAGGCAGCCTTCATCATTGGTACCGGACTCTGGCAATTTATTGTAATGCCATTTGGGCTCTGCAATGCCCCTGCAACGTTTGAACGACTTATGGAAACAGTATTGGCTGGGCTATCATGGAAAACCTGTTTCGTCTATCTCGACGACAGTATTGTGGTAGGTAAAACATTCGAGGACCACATGAAGAATTTGGAAGAGGTTTTCCAGAGATTGCGGAAGGCTAACCTAAAGCTCAGCCCCAAGAAGTGTCACCTGTTTCAAAGGAAAGTTCATTACCTTGGACACGTGGTTTCAGATAAGGGTATTGCAGTTGACCCGGAAAAAATAAAGGCTGTGAGATATTGGTCAGCGCCTACAGACAAACACGAACTTAGAAGTTTTCTTGGTTTGTGTACCTATTATCGATGATATGTACCTGGATTTACGAACATAGCCAAGCCACTGACAAGGCTTACTGAAAAAGGTCGAAGATTTATCTGGGAAATGGACCGCAAAGTTGCGTTCAAAGAACTGAAACAAGCTTTGACAAGCACACCTGTCCTGAGTTATTTTTTACCGGAAGGAGAGTTCATACTAGACACAGATGCCAGCAACGTGGGAATTGGTGGCGTTTTTTCCCAAATACAAGACGGGCATGAAAAGGTTATTGCCTATTTTAGTAAGACCTAGTCAAAATCAGAGGGGAATTATTGTATTACTAGGAAAGAACTCTTGGCAGTCGTGAAATCCGTGGATCATTTCTACAAATATTTGTACGGAAAGAAATTTTTGATTAGGACTGACCATGCTGCATTAAAATGGCTGCAACAATTTACGAATCCTGAGGGTCAGGTGGCTAGATAGATTAAAAGACTACAGGAATACGATTTCAAAATCTAACATACGACAGGTACCAGCCATCGTAATGCCGACGCATTGTCCAGAAGGCCATTCCAAGACGAATGCAAGCATTCTAGTCGACTAGAAGAGAAATTTTCCATCGTCGCCAGAACAACAATGGTCGATGACCCAATTTTGAAAATTATACTGGAATGGAAAGCAGAGGACAGCAAACCAGTATGGGAAGATGTTCCACCGCACACACCGAGTGTAAAATCTCACTGGGCGCAATGGGACTCCATGGTGATTTAGGATGGTCTAAGAGTAGAGTACCAAATGTGTCGAAAGAGACCATGGCGGATCTGGAGACCACTTCGGAGTCATCAAAACGCAAGAGAGATTGCGCCGGCGGTTTTACTGGGTTAACTTCACGGAAGATGTTAAAGATTGGTGCAAGAAATATGTGGTTTGCGTTGGGAGTAACGGTCCGCATAAGCAACGAAAAGCTCTAATGCGTCAATACAACGTTGGCAGTATATTTGAACGTATTGCAAATGATGTGGCTGGACCATTCCCAGAGAGTGACGAAGGAAATAAATACATCGTGGTTGTCATGGACTACTTCACCAAATGGGTTGAAGCGTATCCATTACCCAATTAGGAAGCCACCACGGTCGCTGAAACTTTAGTTAAAGAATGTATATGCCGATTCGGAGTACCACGTGGACTCCATTCCGGCCAGGGAATAAATTTTGAGTCTCCCGTTTTCTAAAATGTCTGTAAAACATTAGGAATTAATAAAATTAAAACAACTGCATTACATCCGCAGTCTGATGGCATGGTTGAACGAATGAACAGAACGATCAACCGATATTTGTCGAAGATAGTCTCCAACCACCAAAGAGACTGGGACCGACATCTCCGTCTGTTCCTGTTGGTTATTCGTTCATCCGTGCATGAAACAACAGGGCAAACTCCTGCGAACATCTTATTCGGGCGTGAGTTGCGCTTACCATGCGACTTGGTGTTCGGCAGTAAACCTGGGGAAGATCTGGCCAGGGAAGATTACTTTACGGAGTTACGGAGAAGAATGTATGACATTCATGAACAAGTCCGTACGAACATTCACGCTGCCGGCCACCGAATGAAGGACCGGTATGACATCAAGGCCGAAGAGGGTGGATATCAACCTGGGGATTTAGCGCAGCTTTACAACCCACAAAGACGTCGCGGTTTGTCACCAAAGTTGCAAAATAATTGGGAAGGCCCCTATGAGGTAGTCAAAAGGATAAACGACGTGGTATACAGAATTAAGAAACGACCTACCGGGAAGCCGAGAGTAGTGCACTTTAATCGGCTAGTCGCTTTCGCCGGAGACAACCACGAAGACTATAATGGAGCAACGGTTCGTCGGATCGTAGTACAAGAACCAACTTTTGAGGACTTAATGGAGAACTATTCCTTTGGCCACTAAGCGCGGTTCGGTGTGACGAAAGAAGAACACCGAGACCTATTCACCGTGTCTTAAGATTATTCCCTCGGTCACTACGTATCAGAAGACTTAAAGATGTCCCGCGGCATAGCTTCAGTCTTTTAGGTGAAATTTGGGCGACTACAAGAACTGGCCAACTAACGTCCAACTGTTGGGAAAACGCTTGTCGGACCCTGCTTAATTACGCGGTTGATGTAACCTATTGTGTTAGAGTTTTTATCTAGAATAGTGCTCTAGAAATTTCTGGGATCTATTTATCGTTATAATAAACTTTTATTTTAATTAATAATACTTGTCTAATATTTACACTTCACCCAGATAAATAAAAACGCTACAATATGTTTAGTAACTTTAAAATTTAAATATGCAAATTTTGAATTTTTTGTTTAATAGCACTAGCCATGGAATTAAAACAAAAAGACAAACAAATGATTGGTGTTTTAACTGTCAAATATTGAGAATTTTTTAATCACATAAAAAAATTACATTTGTTATGCTTTTTGTTTTAATTCCATGGCTATCACTATTTTTGGCGTGATTTTCGGTATTTTAATTCCAAATTTCTGTTGTTACAAAGCATGAACAATTAATTTTGTTTATTGATTTAAATGCAGAAATTTATGATCTATTGAAGTATTTTTTTCCAAAATTATTAATAAAGCAACGCGCAAGGAAAAATTGTTTTCCCATGTTAAATGCCTATGTAATAGATTTGGCGCGCCACCCGGTACGTAGGTATGTCAAAAAATTATATTTAACTGCATTTTGATTATACTTCTGAAATATTCTTGATAACTTTTTGCAAAAAACCAGTAGCCGACCGAGCTGTCGTATATTTAATATTTCTCCAGGACAGCCTTTGACAAAACATTTCTTGTGTTTTGTATAAATTTATCAGATATATATCGTGTTCAGTATTAAATGAAAAGTTTTCTGCATGGCTTAACTACAGAACTTTCAAAATTTAGGCATTAACTCGATAGCCTTTTGTTTTTCGCATAAAGTTGTCAGAACCATGTCTTGATTAGGATCAAGTGAAATATATTCTGCGCAGAGCTATAATGTACGTCTAGACTATTATAAAACACTATCGGCGGAGTCCTAGTTTTCGCTAGGCCTATGTACTAAACAGATAGAGGATCTTTCTATATTTGAATTCATCAAGACGATCGCCAAATTTTATTCACCTTTATAGTCTAAACGGCTTGACCGATTGTGATGAAATTTGTTTCAAGTTGTAGGATTTGACTGTCGTGAGCGCCCTCGTAATGTGTTAAATTTCTGTAGGATGCATAGTTTTCGAGTAAAAAATTATTAAATGTTGAAAATTGAAAATAAAACAATAGGTTACAGTTACGATCACAGTGTTTTATGGAAAATTTAAGACGACAAACGCCATGGTCATATTGAACTTTTAAATGGAGATATTTATGAAATGGAGACAATTTGAAAGAAGTTTAATTTATAACATAAATTTTAGGAATGGGCAAGTATATCCGCACAGGTAAAAAAGGCCTAAAACATTTTAATTAAGAATTATAAATTTTTACGGATCATATGTACTTGAAAATTGTTGCCAAAGATGTGATAAGTAACCAAATAAAACACATATTCCTAACTAAACTAATGTGAAGTCCGTACACAAGTGTGTATTTTCCACACTGTAAAATGTGAAAAAATGACCGAAGATGATAAGCCGGTGGCCGACATTTTTTTAAAAATTTTGCGGTAATTGTAATGTTGTAATAATTCGTGCACCGCACTATAGTTGCTAATAAAAATTAGTATAGAAGATAAATACTGTGCCTGGAATACATTTTTGAAGTCGTAAATAATATTTTTTAACCGTGCCCGACGTAATTTACAATAAAACACAAATTTTATGACTATTTTTTTATTATTATATTCTCTACTGTAAATAATAAAAGTTAATAAAATAGAGTAAACAATATATGTAGAATTATGGGGTCTTGTGGCCGCGTGCCTGAGTGTCTGGTCGCGAATCTGGGAAACCGGGTTCGATCCCAACCGACGCCAAATATTTCGAATTTTAAATGGCAAAAATTGACCCCTGTGAGTTCCCGTGAGGTGACGCCTGGTAAACGCCCGCACGGTACAAATATGTCATTATTATTACCGATATCTGCATACAAAGCAGATTGGCACACCCAGCAATGGGTAATATGCCGTGATGATATATTTATATTTATGTATTTATATATGTAGAATTTAGTTTTTAAATTAAAATATCTGTAAATTTAACCTTGAGTGAGTTCAATATACTATTATAAATCAAGCCAGGTGCCAGGTAACTTAAGTCTGGACAAGGAAAACGCGGGATAATGTATTGGACATATAGAACAAAGGTAAGTGATCACTGAATGAGAAATTTGAAATGAAAATACCGAAAATCCCGTCAAAACTAGTGATTGCCATGGAATTAAAACAAAAAGCATAACAAATGTAATTTTTAAATTATATATATATATATAAATATTTAAATAATTCATGAGGTTAACAACAATCAAAATGTTTCCTTTAGAATGTTGTGGTTCAAAAACAATATACTTTACATATTTATCACGTAAAATGTGTTGATTACAACAATGTTTTATAAAATTATAATCACAACACAGCATTTATACAAAAACATGCGTTGATTACAACAATAATATAGAAGCTCTTTCATATTTGAACCCCATATATCACCATTTTTGTGTTAATTTGAAAATATTTTAAACAGTTTAGGAGTTATGGGCCCCCAGAATGCCTGTACTTTAGAATAGTTTCGGCTAAACATGTGGGATTAAAAATGATTATTCTCACGATTTCTGTGAATGAATTTTAGAGGGTTGATTTGTATATTTCCGGTATAAAAGTGGTTAAATATCTTATTAAAAACACCTCACGCCGGGGTTTAAAAATATGGGTTAAATAACGTATATATTCAAAATTTGGTAGCTTCAATTTTATTTTTTACTTTTACTTTCCCCATTTTAAAACAATGAATTTTTAAAAACAGAGCTAACATTGAAAATCAATTATCTGTATTGAATAACAAATATATCACCTGTTGCTTTGAGAGAGGTGGTTGAAAATTCCTAATTCAAAAACGGGGAAAGATTCCAAATCTGTTAAGACAAATACACAGGGTAATGTTTGAATTATATTTGAGACATATTTTTAATGGATTGGATAAAGGGTACAAATTTGGAAACGTAATAAATATTAATGAAATAAAAATTATATATAAGTTGTTTGCCGCTTAGCCTTTTGTTCAAAAAGTACTATATTTTGGAATAAAAATCATCTGGACTCATCTAAACAAACAAGAAAACAGTGAGCTTAGTGAGCGACGTTCGAAATCTGACATATATTACCAAAATATCAAGCCAACCAAATCACCCATGTTTCAACCATATCTTTAATCCCCTGTCCCCATCAACATTAGGCGTTTTTTGGTGTTGAACCAGTATCGTAATGTTTTCAAAACTATTTCGTACATGACGTCATAAATGTGGGATCGCAAAATACTGTGTTTTGAACTAATGACGTATAAATTTACAAATGTAAATTAGACGTTTGGGTGAGTTTTAATTTGAAGTGTACATAAAAACTATTCAAAACAGTGATTAAAATTCGATTCCTTGACCGCACTCTACTGTTATTTTCTAACAGATAAAATATATATACTATAATATTTATTTATACACGTACAAACATTTTATTTTCACAGATAGTAATGGATAACCCAGAATTATAAATTTTTTAACTAAAAAGTAATGAGTGTTCTTGACATTTACCCCCTCTACTACTAAATAATTCGAAACTGTTTCAAACCAGCCCAGCGGATCCGTTTGAAAACATACGAAACTATTTCAGCCAATTTCGTCTCTGACGTCACCGTTGCGTCGCCAAAATATAATGTTTTGAAACACTACGAAATAGCTTCAGACCAATGTATCGCCAAAAATCGCCTCCACAAAAAACCATTCAATTTACCAAAACCATATCCTTCAAATGCTTAACTCTATTAACCAAAGCATATTCACAAAAATAATCTTTCCAAAATACCGCCCACGGTCTATTGAAATACCCAACATAAATTTAGATCTCAGTCAATACAAGAAGAAACAAATCATATAATAATCAAAAATCACTTTAGAATAATCAAGAAAGACCATACCAAAAACTAATGCATATATACAGACGCCTCAAAAATAAATAGCAAAGTGGGTACAGCATTCGTAACTCCGGCCAAGTGCAGAAGTCCCATTTACCTACCGCAACCAGTATATTTACAACCAAAATATATGGAATATACAACTGTCCAATATGCCACACAAAAATGACTCACAAATATCTTTCTGATAAAGCTGTCCCGCCAATAGATGTGACATTTAATTAACCATAGAACACCTGCAAATACACTACATCAAATAAAGCGATGAAATACGGAAACATAAAATACCAGGAACCATTAAGGATGCACTAAATACAAATAATTATAAATCTATTTCGAAGTACATTAAGGTAATCAATTTATACCAGTACTTGTAAATGTAATTGTATTTATAATATCAAATATGTCATTGTAACTATCTATGTATAATGATAATACCCATTGGGGGAAAGCTAAATTAACATAAAAAAGTTTTTCCTACTAAATTAAAAACTGTAAAGAACATGTCTCCAAATTCATCCAGAATCTGTGTAAAAATTCACCGGATTGCTTTCAAAAAATAACAAACCGGGATATCTCCCGGTATTCCAACAAGTTAGTCATTCCTCAATTAAAAAATTTAAAAAAGAAATATTTTGGGTTGACAGGTTATTAGAGTTGGTGCCAAATGTCATGGTCTATGAAATTCGCAGATTAAGAGGATAGATAGCTAGAAAAATGTCAGGCACTTACAGAGAGAGAAAGAAACAGTTTTGCTTTCTGCGCAACAGCCTATCACGTTTGGCACGGATTCAACCTGTAAAACGTGTATAACGTCCCGAGTTCTGTGAGTTGGGTTATGTTAGGGTTCATTATTAAAAAAAAAATTGCAAAAAGGTATTGACATTCTAATGCGAAGACGGATTTGGTGAAAAATTCACGGACCCCAGCGGGATTCGAACCCACGGCCTCCCAATTTCACTGTTGCTTACACTCAAAACAGTATTCTCTCATATATAAATTTTAAGTGTTCCTTAAATTGACAAAGGGCATAAGTGGTGAAAAATTGTATATTTTATAAAGTATAAAATGAATTTAAGAAATCTGATGTGGCCAGCAGGCCAGCACATTACCTTCCGTGATTTCTGAATATTTTGTACACATTGCATATAGTAAGTTTCTTGCAAATGTTTCTTTCTTTTCACTACATTACCATCTGTCAGTTCTATGTATTTTGTACAAATTCCATACAGAAAATGATACGGACATCTACGAAGCAGAATTTTAACATAGTGCCTAGCTATTTTCATTGTTATAGCATATTTGGATCCTGTATCCTGTTGGATCGATTTATTAATAAATAATAAATAAATTTCTTTTTTTTTTCTTATATGCATTTTATTAGCAATCAGAATTACAACATATTCTATAGGCTAATGAGCTGTCTTAAGGAATACTTGGTTCTTGATTGGTTTGTGAAGGACTTCTCCAATGACAAGTCCTCTCTATCCTTCTTTCAGGTCCGCTGGCCAACTTCTTTTTAGTCGCCTTTCATTTCGCTTTCTTATTTCTAGTAGTGGTTGTAGTAGTGTGTTACAATATCCTTCCAATTTTGTATGATGCCTTCTGCTTTTCTCTATTATAACGTCCTTGACGTAGGGAACTCTAAGATCTTCATGGAGTGTTTGATTGGTGACATACCAGGGTGCATTCGTGATCATGCGTAGTATTTTGGATTGACTCCTTTGTATTATTGCCACATTTGACTTACTAGCACATCCCCAGAGTTCGGCACCATATAACCATATTGGTTTAATTATTGTTTTGTACAATAATATTTTATTTTCTAATGAGAGTTTAGAGTTTCGGCCGATTAACCATTGCATTTCTCGTATCTTCAAGTCTATCTGTTTACGTTTTTTTGTTATGTGTAATTTCCATGTTAGTCTGTTGTCCATATGCATACCCAAGTATTTTGTGTTCGAGGACAAAGGTATTTGTATGTTATTCAGGTAGACTGGAGGACATAGATCTTTTCTTAAAGTAAAATTTACTTGTACGGATTTGGTCTCATTTATCTTTATTTTCCATTTGTCTATCTAAATCTGTATTTGATTCAGATGGTTTTGTAAGGTAGTGGACGCTATTACCGGATCTGCATCAGATGAAAGGATTACGGTATCATCAGCAAAGGTGCCCATTGTTGTATTTTCACTGGTTGGTAGGTCTGCTGTGTATAGAACGTATAGCAGTGGACCTAAAACGCTCCCTTGCGGTACCCAGATTTTATTGGAAATTTTTCAGATACATTTTCATTAACTCTGATTCTAAATTCCCTATCACGTAAGTAGGATTTTAACAGCTCAAAGTAAGTAATGGGTAGGAATTCTTTGATCTTATATATTAATCCGCTGTGCCAAACCTTATCAAACGCTTGACTTACGTCTAAAAATACTGATGTGCAGTATTTTTTTTGCTCAAGTGCTTGATTTATTTTGTGACTAATTCTATGAGTTTGCTGTATAGTAGAATGATTTTCGCGGAAGCCAAACTGGTGTAGAGGTATCCATTCTTCAGTATTTGGATCGGTGATTATTCTTTGCAGCAGGAGTCTTTCAAGTAATTTTGAGATAATAGATAGCAGACTTATAGGACGGTAGGATGTTACTTTATTTGGTTCTTTGCCAGGTTTAAGAATAAGAATTATTTCAGCAGTTTTTAGTTGTTTAGGCCAATATTTTTGTCTTAGGATAGCATTAAATATATAAGTAAGTAAGACTAATCCCTTCCTTGATATTTCCTTTAACATTTTCGGTGTCACTCTATCTATGCCTGGAGCTTTGCGAGGATTTAGTAAACCGATTTCCTTTAGAACCTCTTTGGGAGTAAAGAATTTAATTCCTGGTATATTGGTAGGTATATCAGTTAATTGTGTTTCTATTTCGTTATTTGTAGTTTGGTCATTAGGTGTAAATACTTCAGCAAAGTACTCTGCAAACAGTACTGCCTTTTCCTCATCACTTCTAGCCCATTGTAGAGGTATTGTTGTTTCGTTGCGTAGAGGAGGTATTGGTACTTTCGGTTTTTTTAAACGTTTTATTGGTTTCCAAATCGAATTATCATATCTGTTGAGGCTAGTAATATAATCATAGAATGATTTTTCTCGCATTTCTTTTATTTTATATTTTAATTGGTTGCTAAGTCGATTTAGCATAGTTTTGTCCGCAGGTGTTTTGATTCGATGCCACTTCGCTCTAGCTCTCCTTTTTTCTGCTATGAGTTTCTTGATCTCCATTGGTACAGCATACGTTTTGTTTTGCATATTTGCATGAGGTGTAGCATTCTGTGCTGCCTGCTTAAGGGTGTTTATTAGCGAAGTTAATGCTGTGTCAATTTCACTAGGATTTTTCAGGCTTACTTTCAGATTTACGTCTTCTTGTATTTTGTTCCTATATTCTTCCCAATTTGTGTTTTTGTTGTGTAATCTAGGTATTGGTTTTTTGTGGATGACATAACAACTGATTGTCGCAATTATCGGTGAGTGGTCTGAGGAGAGGTCGTAGCTTGGAGTAACATTCATATATGATGGAGAAATCCCATTAGTAACAAAGAAGTCCAGAAGGTCAGGATTTTTATTGGGGTCGGTCGGCCAATAAGTGGGAGTACCCGTTGATAGGAAAGAGTATTTCTGATCGTGTAGCAGATTATACAGTTCTCTACCTTTTGTTGTTACTAAACGGGATCCCCAATAGGTATGCTTGCTATTATAGTCTCCGCCTACAATAAATTTATTCCCTAATGTCTGGAAAAAGTCCTTGAAGTTGTCCTTTGTAATGTTGTGCCGAGGTGGACAGTAAACGGCGGCGACAGTTAATTCGTATGGGAGCATCTTTACTTTAATGACTGTGGCTTGTAGGTGATTTGTTTCATACTTAGGTAGTTCTGTGTGGATAATGGTATTTTTTATTAATATGGCAGTGCCAGCATGGGCAGTATTATCTGGGTGATTGGTTAAGTAAGTTAAGTAATTTAGTATACGAAAGTAAGATCTGTCTGTGAAATGAGTTTCACTTATTAGCATGATATCCACTGAATTATGATGAAGAAATATTTCGACTTCATTTTTATGTTGTGGAAGGCCATTGGCATTCCACAGGGCTATTGTAAGAAATTTAGTGAATTTTACTAATCAACGTTGTAAGCATGTTTAATACCATGCTGTTTTGCTGTATGAGTTGCTGGAACATAGCCCTGAACTCTTCTAAAAATTTGCTCAAAACAGTGGATGTATTTTCTGTAGTTTGTTCATTGTTTCCTCCTCTTACATTTGAATGTACAGTATCTTGTTCTCTGGTTCTTTTTTCATTCAGTGCACATGAGTAATTCATGTTTTGTTTTATTTGTGTTGTTTGGGTTTGGTTTACTGGATGGATGAATGGTGGTGAATTTTGTTGGATGTTTAATCTGTTATTAACATTGTTTGGCTTTTTAAGTATACTGTGGTAGAATTCGCATCCTCTATAGTTAGCTGGATGCGGCCCTTTGCATAATGCACACTTTGCAGGCGTTTCTCTAGTTTTTTTACAGCTCGCTGTGCTATGTGCCCCTGCACATTTTACACATACGTAATCTTTGTTACAGTATGCTTTTGTGTGACCATACTGCTGACAGCGCATGCATTGTGAGATACCTGTACTCTTTTTGGGTGGTTCTATTACAATTATTTGATTTTGCAGTTTTTGTACTTTGTAGACATCTTTATTGTTGGCTGCAGGTTCTAAGTCAACGAAAAATACATTTAATGGATCTTTTGTAACTCGACTTCTTGCATTTAGTATGTTTCTGACTTTATGTCCTATCTTGCTAAGTTCTTGTTTAATTTCCCCAGTGTCAGTTGTATGATGTAGGTGTTCCAGAACCACTCTGTAGGCTCTTTCCTCCTTAGGTTGGTATGTATGATGTACAATTTTCATTTCTAGCAAAAAGCGTATTAGTTTTCTATATGTATCAGTGATATGGCAGTTAATTTTTATTGTATTATCAGTAAGTGTTTTTGTACTATACTGTTCTTTTTCTACTACTTCACTTAATTTGGTTATCATTTCTTTATAATTTATTACTCCATATACAAATATTGGAGGGGGTCGTGGGATTTTGTTTTCTACTGGTTTGTCGTTGGTAGTTCCTACATTTTCTACAGTTAGTTGGCTGTATTTATTATTCAAAGTGATATTTTGACTGTTAGTTGAATTTATTTTCTTCCTCTTGGTTTTTTTAACTTTTTGCCATGGAATTCCATTTGACTCTTGTTCACTTATATCTTCGTCGGTGGTTGAGGACATTCTGTAAAAGTACTGAGTATTGTTTGGCAACTGCTGTGAAGAGTGAGCTGCTGAGTTTACATGGTGTTGTGATAAATATAAGTTGTTATCATTTGGTATAGACTGAATCTGTTGTTGAAAGCTGTAGTGCTGCGGCATATTCATTGGTACATCCTGTACAGGATTGTTATTTGGAGCACTAGGTGTACAGTAACTAAAGCCTGGGCCGTTGCAGGCAGGTAACATGGTATTTGTTATTTTATTTCTAAATATAATTATATAATTATATTTATATTATTATATTATGTATACACTGGAATTAAAGGTATTGCACAATACAACGGAGCGATTAGACAGCACGTCCGTTCGCTTCGACTGTTCGTACGAGACTTAATAAATAAATAAATAAATATTTGGCTACTTTATGAAATTTAATTCCTTTACAATTTTTTAACTCTATATCCAATAAATATGGTGCATTGCACTAAGTTAGTCATCCCCTAATTAAAAAATTTAAAAAAGAAAGATTATTGGGTGAACAGGCTATTAGAGGTGGTGCCAAATGTCATGGTATATGAAATGCGTAGATTAAGAGGATATGTAGCTAGAAAAATGTCAGGTAATTAAAGAGAGAGGTTCGCTTTCTGCGCAACAGCCTATCACGTTTAGCACGGATTCTACCTATAAAACGAGTATAACGTCCCGAGTTCTGTGAGTTAGGTTATGTTAAGGTTGATTATTTTTTGTTTAAGTCTGGCATGAATTTTAAGGGTCAGCGGTGCAACTGGACATGTGATGAAAATTTTTATATTTTATAAAGTATAAGATGAGTTTAAAAAAATCTGATATGGCCAGTACATTACTTTCCGCCATTTCTGAATATTTTGTACAAATTGCATACAGATAGTTTCTTGCAATTTTTTTTCACTATATTACCTTTTATTAGTTTTATGTATTTTGTACAAATTCCATACAGCCACTGATACGGACATCTGTGAATCAGAATTTTCTTAACATAGTGCCTAGCTGTTTACATGTTTATAGCATGTTTGGTTGCTTTATGAAATTAAATTCCTTTATAATTTTTTAACTCTATATCGAATTAATATGATGCATAAAATACAATCAAATCGTATAGATAATAAAATATTCTCTAATGCTTACAATAACATTAAATGTAAAAAATAATATTTAACAGCATTTTTTCAAGAAAAACTATTAAAATCTGCAAAAATTACTACATCCGGTTGATCAATTACAACCAAGATCTTATCACGTCTGCATATGTACAGAGGAAATCAAATAAATTGTATTTTTTTGAATTGTAAAACTAAAGTTATCGGATACGAATGAATCGTCACACGCACTGGCAGTTTGGGTAGTTATTTTGCGTGGGCAGTCTAGCTATTACTCTGTCTATCTAAATCCGAGTTCTGTGCGTTAGGTATTGTGTCTGGAAATGATTTTCATAAAAGTTGCACGTGCAGATTATTGTTTATGCAGTTCAGGTGCGCATGTTACGTGGGTATTTTGGGTGGCTATGTTGTGTGGGTATGTTGCGTGGGCAAGTTGGGTGGGCAGGTTGCGTGAGCATTTAAGTAGGCAGTTTGAGTGAGCCGGTTGCGTAAACAGTTTCGGTAGGAATGTTGCATCGGAAGTATGGGCGATCATGTCGCCTGTGCAGTTTGGGTGGACATGTTGCGTGGGCAGTTTTAGTGGGCATGTTGCATTGGCGGTTAGGGTGGGTATGCTGCGTGGGCAGTTTGAGTGGGCAATTTGGGCAAGCATGCTGAGTGGGCAGTTTGGGTGATCATATTGCATGGACAGTTTGGATGGGCCAATTGCGTAAACAGTTTGCATAAGCATGTTGCGTGGGCAGATTGCGTGGGCAGTTTGGGTAGGCATGTTGCGTCGGCAGTTTGGGTGAACATGTTGCGTAGGCAGTTTGGGTAGGTATGCTGCGTTGGCAGTTTACGTGGGCATGTTGCGTGGGTAATTTGGGTGAGCATGCTAAGTGGGCAGTTCGGGTAGGCATATTGCGTAGGCAGTTTGGGTGGCCCGGTTGCATGAACAGTTTTAGTAAGCATGTTGCGTGGGCAGTTTGAGTGGGCATATTGCGTGGGCAGTTTGAGTGAACATGTTGCGTGGGCAGTTTGGGTAGGTATGCTGCATGGGCAGTTTAAGTGGGCATGTTGTGTGGCTAATTTGGGTGAGTATGCTAAGTAGGCAGTTCGGGTAGGTATATTGCGTGGGCAGTTTGGGTGAGCCGGTTGCGTGGGCAGTTTGAGTGGGCATGTTGCGTAAGCAGTTTGGGTGGACATGTTGCATGGACAATGTGAGTGGGCAGTTTGGGTGCAGATGTTGCGTGAGCAGTTTGGGTGGGCATTTTGCGTTGGCAGTTTAGGTGGGCATGTTGCGTAAGAAGTTTGGGTGGGCATGTTTCATGAGAAATTTGGGTAGGCATGTTGCGTAGATTGTTTGAGTGGGCACGTTGTGTGGGCAGTTTTGGTGGTCAGGAAAGAATTCAAACAATTTGCAAGACAGTTAGCGTTAGCATTTTGGGTTTAAAATATGCCTATATGGGTTAGGCCTACGTATAGAATATTCTAAAACACTATCGGCGGAGCCCTAGGGTAAGCTCAGCCTAGCCGAGTTTTCGCTAGTCCTATATACTAAACAGTTAGAAGATCTATATATATATATATATATATATATATATATATATATATATATATATATATATATATATATATTTATTTATTTGAATTCAACACGACGCCAAATATATCAATGAGACTCACTATCTCCACTTCTTTTTTGTATAGCTTTGGCGCCTCTTTCCAAACTAATTAATGAAGCTGCGACAGGTTATAAACTAACAGGAACCCCGAAATCCATAACCCAACAGCTATATATGGATGACTTAAAATTAATATGCAAAAGTGAGAATGAATTTAAAAAATCATTAGTTGTTAAAAAATTCTCTGATCATATACGTATGAGATTTGGTTTGGAAAAATGTGCCGTAGCTGTATTTCAGAGGAGATAACTATGCTGGTCTGACAACATAGCATTAAATGATGAAGAAAGCATACAAGCACTAAAACCAGGAAAAACATATAAATACTTAGGTGTGGAAGAAGGTGAGGAAATTGACCATAATGGAATGAAAGAAAGATTAAGAAATGAGTACTATACAAGAATTAGAAAAATACTAAGATCAGAACTTACCTGCAAAAATAAATTTCAGGCTATAGGTGCTCTCACTGTGCCAGTCCTTAGATACATCTTCGGAATTATAGACTGGACTATAGCTGAAATACAAAAGATAGACAGAAAAACAAGAAAGATCTTAACACTCAACGGCCAGTTACATCCTCGTCAAGATGTTGACCGATTATATGTTCAGAGACAGTTAGGTGGAAGGGGTCTTCAACAAATAGAAAATGTCTATTATGATTCTGTTTACAGCCTCTTTTATTACGTAGCAAATAAAGCATCAAGCGACCCTTTTATTAGGAATATAATAACCTACATGAAACTCTTTCACAGTACACGTCCCTAGCAAAAAGATCATTACGAATTAAGCAAAAAAATTTACAAGCCCGTAGAAAAATATGAGGACAGAAGGAAACATGTTAGGCATGAAGAAGGTTTAGAAGTAACAGTAGAAAACGCGAATATAGATGTGGTGGAAAACAATACACATGAAAAAAGAACTAATGTTAGCCCTGCTCAAATAAAAACACAATGCAGGGGAATAAAACGCTTCATGGTCAAAAATTGCGTGACATGGAAAAAATAGAATATGCAAAGTCGTGTCGTTCATGTGGTTTAGAAAAGGATCAATTAAAGAGGAAACGGAGAGTTTAATAACAGCGGCGCAAGAACAAGCGATAACGCAATGTAAGAAAGAAACTCCACAAATCAACTGAAAATACGACATAATAAAATTTGGAGTATAATTCACTACAATCTGAGTAAACATTTTATAGACCAAACAAATGAACAGCTATGGTATAAACATGAGCCCCAGAAAGTCGTGAATAATACTGACTCTACTGTAACAATATTGTATGATATGGGAGTACAAACAGACTGTACCATCAACGCTAATAGGCCTGATATTATTGTTAGAAATCGCAGAACTACGTACTTAATAGACGTCTCTGTATCAGCCAATGAGAAAATAATAACAAAGGATGCCGAGAAGCAGTTAAAATACAAAGATCTTTGCATTGAAATCAAGCGTATGTGGAAAACAAAATGCGAAATAATTCCCATAATAATTGGAGCGACGGGTTATGTAAATAAAGATTTTATAAGAAACATCAGGCGCATCCCAGGAAACCACGACAATAAAGAATTACAAAAACAGGCAATATATGGAACAGCCCACATAATAAAGAAGGTACTTTCATAAAATTCTTATGTCCTGAGCTATATGGTTTATAGCTGGACTAAGGTAGTAACTAGGTCACTCGAAGATCACGCCCTAGTAAGCAGATGAGACCTCCATCTTGCCAAGGCTGATGGAAATTCCCTGCAAGCCCGAAGTTTAGTACTTCACTACAAGCAGCCCCAACACAATGAAAATGAAATGGACATAATACTAACCATATGTATTGTATATTTTGATGTTCTTGAATGTAGGTGAATAAAGTCAATATTATTATTAATAATAATAATAATAATAATAATAATAATAATAATAATAATAATAATAATAATAATAATAGTAATAATAATAGTAATAGTAATAATAATAGTAATAATAATAATAATAGTAATAATAATAATATTAATAGTAATTTAGCAATAGGTAGTCGGATATTGGACCAGGAATTAATAAAACGAAAACAATTTCTCAATTCCTCAACGTTTCGATTAAAATTTTAATCATTTTCAAGAGCTAAAATAATATTACAATGTAATACAAAAATAAAAATATAGAGGAATTTATTAACAAAATTTTTAAACAAAATTTAAATTTTCTAAAATTAACTACATGCAAACAATTATTCAACAAAAATACATTGATTGAAAAATGTGAATTGTATGGAAGAACAATTTAAAACAATAATGTTACAATTAAGTACATAAAATATCAGATACTTAAAAAATAATAATTTACATACCATTGGGTTGAGATTATGGTAAACTGAAGTGTATTGTTGCAAAGTAACATTGTAAATGTTCAAAATACAAAATTATGAAAACAGGTCTTGACAGTCTGAGAAACAATTAAAGACTGGCAACGTTCTGTGAAACTGTGAGCTGCTATATGTTAAAAATATTTTACAGGTATACCTAAATAATCAAAATTAAAAATGAAAAGCACTAGAAAGGCAAACTCAAGAAGAAGTTTCTAAAATCTTTAAATAATTCTTATTTAAATTTTGAATATCTCTTCTGAAATTAACCGAACTGGTATTTTTGACATTGTGTATCATTTCCAAAAATAAACGTTTTTTGTAATTATCTTCTCTGTCTAAAATCTCAACATTATCAAAATCAAAAAAATGACCTAATTGGTAATGATGATCTACAAGCGCTGACTTTTCATTCTTAATATGACTATTTTTACAGTCGGTTTTATGGGTCTGTATACGTTTGCCTAACCAGTTTTTGGTTTGGCCTACATATGTCCCAGTACAATTTTTACAATTTTTACAATTTATTTTATATACAACGCCTGTCTGAAAATATTGAGGGGTATTATCTTTTAACTTTGTAAAAACTTCTCCTAATTTTCTTGTGTTATAAAACACCAGTTTGATGTTATTATGCTTAAAAATAGCTCTCAATCTTTCAGACAGTCCCTGTATATATGGTATTTTATAATAAAATTTAAGTTCAGTATTGACCTCAATATTGTTATTGTTATCGTTGTTAGTGGTAACGTCTCGAATAAGTATTTTATTTACTAAGCCTTTCGGGTAGTTATTTTTGGCTAATCTAGTACGTAAATTACTGATGTTCTTTTCTTTAAAAGTTTCGTGACTTAACATAGAATATCTGTATTTTAAGCATTTAATTGTGTTTATTTTTTGCGTCATTGGGTGAGCTGAATTGAAATTCAAAACTCTATCAGAAGTTGTAGGTTTTTTATAGAAATCAGAAATCAAACTGCCATCCTCACGCCTTATTAATAGGGTGTCTAGAAATGGAAGAGTGTGGTCTTTTTCTAGTTCAATGGTAAACTGTAAATGTTCATTTTAATTGTTAAAATGTTGTAAAATGGCTGGTACCTCGTTTTCGGGTACAATTGCTACAATGTCGTCTACATAAAGTTTTATAAAGGGTATTGTAAAGGGTAATATTTCTAAAATGTGTCCCAGTGCTTGCGTCATAACTAAATTAGCGAAAATCACAGAAGCTGGGTTACCCATAGCACAACCAAAAATCTGCTTATAAATTTTACCATTGAACATGAAATAACTGCTGTCAAAAATGAAATCTATCACTTTTTTAAAAAGTTCCAAAGGTATTTCAGTGTAAGTTTCTATAATGTCCCATTTCTGCTCGATGTTTTGAACATTTACAATGTTACTTTGCAACAATACACTTCAGTTTACCATAATCTCAACCCAATGGTATGTAAATTATTATTTTTTAAGTATCTGATATTTTATGTACTTAATTGTAACATTATTGTTTTAAATTGTTCTTCCATACAATTCACATTTTTCAATCAATGTATTTTTGTTGAATAATTGTTTGCATGTAGTTAATTTTAGAAAATTTAAATTTTGTTTAAAAATTTTGTTAATAAATTCCTCTATATTTTTATTTTTGTACTACATTGTAATATTATTTTAGCTCTTGAAAATGATTAAAATTTTAATCGAAACGTTGAGGAATTGAGAAATTGTTTTCGTTTTATTAATTCCTGGTCCAATAACCGACTACCCATTGCTAAATTTGCACCAAGTGGACGCTATTTTTCTGCACATTAATAGTAATAATAATAATAATAATAATAATAATAATAATAATAATAATAGTAATAATAATAAACAATAATAATAAATAATAAATAGTAATAATAATAAGAAATAATAATGGTAATAATAAAAATAATAAATAATAATAATAGTGATAATAATAAATAATAACAATATATAATAAATAATAATATTAATAAATAATAATAGTTTATATCCCAACAGTACTCCAATTACTGGGTAAAATACAATGATAACACAAATGAATGCAAAATAATGATACATACATAGATGAATAAGATAATATTAATACTAATAAGAAAATTGAGAATGATATTGAGAATAATAGGTACAGGCGATTAAATGTGTATTTACGTAAACTGGGAATACAAATTACACAAGAATGTCTTCCATTAATTAATCAGCATGTTTACACATTAAATAAAGTGGAAATCGCAGCAGAACATCCGTACGGGTAGTTGGAAGATGAAACGTCGTAGAATGCCTTGATGCCAGTCGTGGTACATGGAAGGACACACGAGAGAGAAAGAAAGGAGCATCTATTTGATTATGAATGAGACTGAAGCTAGCAGCCGATTCATAGCAGCCGATTCGTTAAGTAAAATTCTTTGGACAACCCTGGTGTTTAATCGGTAACAACTTAACAGCTGTATTTACTATAAGACTATACACGTAATACCAAATGTAAAAGTCATATTTACGGGGGTTGTACTGCATATAACTCTTAATATAGAGCAATGTCGAAACTTTCAAATTTCAAGGAATGAGTGTAACTTATAACACATTATATTTACTATAATCTATCAAGGGTAAAATAGACCGGATTAATCACTTTTAGAGCGGGTAATATGCACTGTGACTAAACCAAATTCGTATGGGCATTTAGCATACATCCCTTGTTATAGAGTAACATTAAAAGTTTTGAATTTCAGGGGATGAGGGAACTTATAACACATTATATTATTTAATAAATGCAAGAGTAGAATTGAGAAGATTAACCACCCTTGCAACCTGTAATATTAACTGTAACAAAACCATATTCACATGGTATATTTAGCATACATCCCTTATTATAAAATAACATTAAAAGTTTTGAATTTCAGAGGATGAGGGTAACTTATAACACATTATATTATTTATTAAATGCAAGAGTAGAATTGAGAAGATTAACCACCCTTACAACCAGTAATATTAACTGTAACAAAACCATACTCACAGGGTATATTTAGCATACATCCCTTATTATAGAGTAACATTAAAAGTTTCGAATTTCAGGGGATGAGGGTAACTTATAACACATTATATTATTTAATAAGTACAAGAGTAGAATTGAGAAAATTAACCACCCTTATAACCCGTAATATTAACTGTAACAAATCCATATTCACAGGGTATATTTAGCATACATCACTTAATATAAAGTAACATTAAAAGTTTGAAATTTCAGAGTTGACAGTCTTTTTTAAAGTAATAACAACTGCAGAAACATTTATTCATTTTTATTGCACTGCACATGAATTAAATTACATATATCACATTGCACCCAATCGGAGATAGGTATCAATTTATTACAAATGGCACAAATGCTTTTTTCACCATCAACTTCAGACATGGCAGCGGAGCTACCTGTTGAAACGTCAGCACCTCTCCACATCTATTCTACTATTATGCGCTATATAGAATTTATTATATATATATATATATATATATATATATATATATATATATATATATATATATATATATATATATATAACAAGAAGATAACGGGTAAAACAGCCATGTGAATAAAGCAGCTGTAGACACGTGTTTCGCTCTGTTAGAGCTCATCAGTACAGCACAGCCAAAGATGTAGAATGACTGAGGTGGTAAACAACAAATTCAAACAAACGGGCCACCGCCAGAAGGCCAACCACACATTTGTGGCTTCAGCCACATTGCTTCACGATTTGAAGCTAAAGATGACGTCGCCACGGAGATGGATAAAACCTTCTGCGTGGACTACCGTAACCCAGGTATATATTAAAATCAAAACGATGATACTCGGCTGTAAGAGGATAAATAACAAGAAGATAACGGGTAAAACAGCCATGTGAATAAAGCAGCTGTAGACACGTGTTTCGCTTTGTTAGAGCTCATCAGTACAGCACAGCCAAAGATGTAGAATGACTGAGGTGGTAAACAACAAATTCAAACAAACGGGCCACCGCCAGAAGGCCAACCACACATTTGTGGCTTCAGCCACATTGCTTCACGATTTGAAGCTAAAGATGACGTCGCCACGGAGATGGATAAAACCTTCTGCGTGGACTACCGTAACCCAGGTATATATTAAAATCAAAACGATGATACTCGGCTGTAAGAGGATAAATAACAAGAAGATAACGGGTAAAACAGCCATGTGAATAAAGCAGCTGTAGACACGTGTTTCGCTCTGTTAGAGCTCATCAGTACAGCACAGCCAAAGATGTAGAATGACTGAGGTGGTAAACAACAAATTCAAACAAACGGGCCACCGCCAGAAGGCCAACCACACATTTGTGGCTTCAGCCACATTGCTTCACGATTTGAAGCTAAAGATGACGTCGCCACGGAGATGGATAAAACCTTCTGCGTGGACTACCGTAACCCAGGTATATATTAAAATCAAAACGATGATACTCGGCTGTAAGAGGATAAATAACAAGAAGATAACGGGTAAAACAGCCATGTGAATAAAGCAGCTGTAGACACGTGTTTCGCTCTGTTAGAGCTCATCAGTACAGCACAGCCAAAGATGTAGAATGACTGAGGTGGTAAACAACAAATTCAAACAAACGGGCCACCGCCAGTCATTCTACATCTTTGGCTGTGCTGTACTGATGAGCTCTAACAGAGCGAAACACGTGTCTACAGCTGCTTTATTCACATGGCTGTTTTACCCGTTATCTTCTTGTTATTTATCCTCTTACAGCCGAGTATCATCGTTTTGATTTTAATATATACCTGGGTTACGGTAGTCCACGCAGAAGGTTTTATCCATCTCCGTGGCGACGTCATCTTTAGCTTCAAATCGTGAAGCAATGTGGCTGAAGCCACAAATGTGTGGTTGGCCTTCTGGCGGTGGCCCGTTTGTTTGAATTTGTTGTTTACCACCTCAGTCATTCTACATCTTTGGCTGTGCTGTACTGATGAGCTCTAACAGAGCGAAACACGTGTCTACAGCTGCTTTATTCACATGGCTGTTTTACCCGTTATCTTCTTGTTATTTATCCTCTTACTGCCGAGTATCATCGTTTTGATTTTAATATATACCTGGGTTACGGTAGTCCACGCAGAAGGTTTTATCCATCTCCGTGGCGACGTCATCTTTAGCTTCAAATCGTGAAGCAATGTGGCTGAAGCCACAAATGTGTGGTTGGCCTTCTGGCGGTGGCCCGTTTGTTTGAATTTGTTGTTTACCACCTCAGTCATTCTACATCTTTGGCTGTGCTGTACTGATGAGCTCTAACAGAGCGAAACACGTGTCTACAGCTGCTTTATTCACATGGCTGTTTTACCCGTTATCTTCTTGTTATTTATCCTCTTACAGCCGAGTATCATCGTTTTGATTTTAATATATACCTGGGTTACGGTAGTCCACGCAGAAGGTTTTATCCATCTCCGTGGCGACGTCATCTTTAGCTTCAAATCGTGAAGCAATGTGGCTGAAGCCACAAATGTGTGGTTGGCCTTCTGGCGGTGGCCCGTTTGTTTGAATTTGTTGTTTACCACCTCAGTCATTCTACATCTTTGGCTGTGCTGTACTGATGAGCTCTAACAGAGCGAAACACGTGTCTACAGCTGCTTTATTCACATGGCTGTTTTACCCGTTATCTTCTTGTTATTTATCCTCTTACAGCCGAGTATCATCGTTTTGATTTTTATATATATATATATATATATATATATATATATATATATATATATATATTGTAACAAAAACGTAGTTTGTTACGCTTATTTTTTTATAAATTTTCTTGCTCCAATCCTGTCCCAAAATTTCCATTACAAAACCTAAAATTTGAGCATCAATTGACAGTATTGATCTAGTTACTGCCTACCTTTTGCGATCTATTTTTCTAGTCATATTCCCTAATCACCTTTTTTCTATTTATCCATTCAGTTGGATCCCTTTTACTTTGTGGTTAGGATATTGTTTATTTGTGACAGCCAGTGTTGTCTTCTCGCGAATTATTTAAAGAAAGTAACTAGAAATGTAATTGTTTAACACTAAATTTATTTTTAAATTTGATTAAATTTGGAAACTTATTTTAATATCTCTCCTATGTTCAAATTTTTCATTAGCTATACTTTACTAATTTTATTATAAATAGTTTTGGAAATTTCTCATATTACTACGAAATTATTAAGGGATTTTTTATAATCTTTTGATGGGATCACTGTTTTTTTCGTTTACCGGAGACGCGTAGAATCTTCTCGCTCTCTTGGTAGTGACTTGTGAGAGAATAAACACGTCTTTTTTATTTTTGCGAATTGTTTAAAGTACTTTTGTCTGATTGAAATATGGTTTCGAGTTTTGGTATTCGGTACTAGCCAGTGGAATTTAGGTAAGAGCTTTGCACTGTTTTTTTTTGGTGATTATTTTGTGCGGCTTTTATTAGTTTTTTTTTTTTAGTTAAAAGTAGTCATGTTCCGTCCCACGCGGTTTTGTCCGTGGGATAAGTGAAGCTCTTACTTTAATTCTTGCGACATATTTCAATATAAAAAGACGATTGTTTTCTTTCACGAGCCCGGCTAAGATTTTTTGGTCTGTCTAAATTTTGAGTTTGGATTTATAGGCCACGAGGCGTGAAAAATTCCGTTTCGATTCTAAATTAGTCAAAGTTTTTTTTTTTGGATTTTCACAATTTCTTTGATGAAAATTTCGCAATTTTTATCTTTCTGTTTAATATTCCCCCCAAGCTCAAGTTGTACCTAAACTTGTTCGGTCCCCTAGCGTACCGAGTACGCCCTCAATTTTGTGCTTCCCCATTATTTGAGTAATTCTGCTTAAACTTTTTGGTTCGAGTCGTACCTTGATTCGACCGGTTATTTTTGCGTACAGAGTACGCACTAAAATTTTGCTAGTACACCATTTATTCGTAATTCTGTTTAAAATATTTGTTCATTGGGCTAAATTATTTAGGGGTATTTTTTTATAATTTTTTTGGGATTTCAAATTTATAAAAATTTTCCTACCGACTAAACCTAGTCATCCCTTCCCTAGTTTGAATGTAGAGTGAATGTAGAGGGTGATGCGTTGACGTGACTAGACATTTTTAGACTAGACAAATTTTCGGCTCGGTATTAGATTCCGTTTTCAAAGTCGACTTTCTAGAGTCATTTATTTTTTTTGTGATATTTTTTGTAGCAACAACTTTTTTGGATTGACCTTGTATTTTACCATTGTACGCTACTCTCGACTCGAAAAAGTATTTGTCCAGTGATTAATCTTTGAGCGCTGCAAAAAATTTTTTTAAGCCCATTTGGCTTTTTCTTTTTATCGGGGTTAATTGCTGCGCCTCTTAGACTACCGTTTAGTCACTTTTCTCTCTACTTTGTTTGTTCCTTCTTTTTGTTTTATACGGCCGTTCTTCCTCTTTTACTAATTTTTTTGATTTTATATAACTTTTTTTGGTGCACCTATTTTTTTTGTAACTTTTTTATAAACATTTTTGTCGCTAACTCACGTCTGGAGCACCTTCAGGGACCGCCAAATATTATTTTTTTTTTGTATTGTCTATCGCCCTTCAGGCCACTTGTAAATCTCTAAGAGATTTGGTACTGGCGAGTTTTTTTTTAGGTAGCCGGATCCGTATGGTTCATTTTTGGGGCCCTGAATTTGGAAGTGTCTGGGCGAGGTTAGCTCTGGCTGCAGCGACGCCGTTGGATCACACGAGACCTGCGCCGGGACATATTTTACCACAACTCCTGAGAAAACCCAGTATTCGGGGCTGCATCCTAGCCAGCCTTAAGGCCTAGTGGAGTGGCTCCAACGGCTCTCCCTCTACGAGTGCCGGACAGGAGAAGGGTCCTCAGCCCTCCGTTTTTACTCCGTCAGCCTGCGAGCAGCCCCTCGATACAACTGGACGACTTCCCGCCGTTGCCAGGGCAGGTTTAGCCGCTTTTTTTTCGACGTTGCCGGTGGCGGATAGCCAGAGCGCCGACCCCCGTCCTTCCAGATTCGGGCTCTGGAAAGGCCGTACGGTCCTTTCTTTTGTTTGAGCTTTTCTTTGTTGTTGTAATCTCCAGCGTGAGTAACTTTATTTTTTTTATTAAATACTTTTACTAAACCTTATTTTTTATTAAATATTTTTACTATTCTTTACTTTATTAGAGTGGACTCTACTCTAACTCCTTCTCCTTTTATAGAGTCTGGCGCCCACTAATTTTTTTCGAGACCCGATCGTTTTGTATTTTTTTTCAAAATTAAGTTGTCACTTTTTTATTAATTTTCATTGTCGCGAATACCTGTATCTCGAAATAAATTACTTACCCTAGACCCAGCCGCCGCCTTTCTTTTTCAGCTAGCCGGTGCAAATTTTATGAGTGTACACTTACAGGTAGGAGGAGTTTGGAGTTTTTTGATTTTTTAATTATCCTCTTGTGTCACAATATATATAAAATTGATCTCATTTGTTAATGAAGGTCTACGTGAAGTTGGCCCTCCATCTTGACATAATTTTCCTTCGCTTGTCCTCCGATATAATTACTATGTAGTGTCGCGTTATGTCATACCCGTCGGTACATTTGAAAGTATATAATCGAAAAAACACCCGACGTAACACCTCCTTACAGCAAATATAGTTTTCAAACATGCTTGTTTTTACTATTAATAGAAAGCAAGTTTAGAAAATACCTTATTTTTAGTTTCAAATATAAGAGATATGAAATTAATTGTTTGCCATTTAGGTAAAAACATATATCATACATGCTAATAATGAGAAAAAAAAAACAAAACTAGAATTTAGTATCAATGTGTATCTACAGGAAAACTCCTTGAATCACCGTCATTCTTTTTTAACAGAGAAATATGTAACTTCAATCCAACGAAAGAACTAAAGTTTCTGGGATTTGGAAAAAGGAAAATGTATCTTAGCTCCACATAACTATTAGCAAAACTTAACAGAGAAATGACCATTTCGAACTACTGCAAAAATCATCATAATTGGTGATGCAGTCATTTCTCATTTACTATGTGTCACATAAAACAAAAGGTTTAAACTTGAAATGTTTTTTCTAGTGCCTCAACCTCTAGCTGGGGAGCTTCCAGTCATGAATTTAATTTAGCACGCGGATAATGCAACACGCAGGAACGAAATTATCGCATAAATTGTCTGGATTTTTTAGCAGCTTTCTATCACATGGCAACAACCATTGCTTTTAATCCATAAACTTAGTAATTAATTTTTGCATTTTAAAACAAATGAACAGAGACATGTTATATATAGTTGAATAAAAAAAACTGGTGTAACTTTTCAATATGGCGTCTATATAAAAATTAAAACTTTCGCATCATAGCTCGAAAATATACAGGTTAAAGAAAAGCTGAGCTTCGAAAAAATATAAAAAGTTCCCTAAAGATGTGCAAACCAAAAATCCAGTATTATTTAACACTTACAAGTATTTGCAAAATAAAAAACAGCAAAATTTACTTTTTCGCCTATATTTAGTGACCTTTGCCTTTTTTCGCAAATAATAAAACACCATTAACATGGTGTTCTAAAGGGGCAACTTTTATCTAATTTAACACACTTCGCATCTCTTATTTTTCTTCGGTTTCCCATGTTGAAATAGTTATCATGGACACCTTGTATAGTTACAAAAATCGGGAAACTGCAAATTGACCTATATGCCAGAATAATTAACACAAAATGTAAAAATTACACACTCTAGACTCCTTCTCAGTAGATACCTTTACAATTAATTACGCGTATTAATTTTACGTTTATTTTTCGCCTTTTTTTTAATACTTAGTTAGAAATAATAACACTTGAAAAAGCGATCGGTATTTTAATAGTTGGTATTCATTATTCCAAAGATTGCTCACAGAAACTCAAAATTTTGTTGAATCAAAAATTCCTTACTCTTATCACGTTTCAGAGACACACATTTGTTGTCCAAGGATCTTGCCCTAATAGAAAGGATATTATCCGGAGAGTGTTTATAAATAAAAACATTCCTCAAGCTGTTCTGCCTTTAATACTGTCATTGTTGTCCGAAGGAACATTATTCATATTGTTTAGAATATAATATAAATTTTATAACTAACTCCGTCCATGTAGAGAGTTCCTACTACACAGGAATTTCTTATCGAGCAGCTCTCAATCTAATACTATCGGTAAAAAGCGAAGATGAATTTGTAATTAAAAGACAAATTAGAGAAATTTACATCACAAGATCAGCAAATCGAAAATATGAAGTTAGATAGAATCGAGTTCGAATTCTAAAATATATCGGAAACATATTTTCCCTTACAAAGACCACTATCAAACTAGCTACCTTAATGGCTCTTAGCAGTGCACATAAGGTTCAGACTCTATGATCAATAAATGTAAACCTTACTACAAGAATACAAGATAGAAAATAGTGAACGAATAAAGACATCAGGTCCTATTAGACAACATTCTTTACTTGTTTTTCCATTTTTCCGCAAAAAAACAGAATTTTATACTGCGTCAACAAAATGACCAAATATATTTAATTATAACATACCAAAAACCGAGTTATCCAGTATGTTCTCAAACTATTAGGAGATGGATAAATCTAGTATTAAACAAGAGCCGTATAGTTACTAATATTTTTCCAGGCTACAGTATAAGACACGCTTCCATCTATGTAGCAAATAGAACAGGGTTAATATAGACACGACATGTTGAACACCGAATTCTCAATATTCAATCAGCTTTTGTAATAAACCTGTAATTACCTAATAGTCAACTTTTGCAATAAGTATAGAGAATTAGTTTAAATTTTTGGGATTTATAAGGGGCTATTGTTATGTATAGGCTATTGCAAACCGGGGTGGTGCTTATATGGGCTATGTATATCATAATGTACGAAAATCATTTTAAACATCTACATTGTAATTATATCGGAGGACAAGCGAAGGAAAATTGTAAGATTAACCGACTTACCTGTATGGAAGGTTGATAGTAATTTTCCGAGCTTGTCCTCCGATATAATTACAAAACTCTCACCTCACCCGAAGAACCTAAGTGCGAAATGCGTATCACAAATAACGAAATGAGTATTAAATGAGCTGTAATGAGGTGTTACGTCGGGTGTTTTTTTGATTATATACTTTCAAATATACCGATAGGTATGACATAACGCGACACTACATTGTAATTATATCGGAGGACAAGCTCGGAAAATTACGATCAACCTTACTTACAGGTAAGTCGGTTAATCTTACAATTATACACGCTAACTAAAAACGTACTAAATTTAATTTTTATTGCTCATAATTGTACATAACAAGTACAATATTTTGATGTATATTTACTTAAAAAATAATGGATTTGCAGTGCAAAAACTGACGATCGTTTTGAATTTCGAGAAATGAATTCGTCCATCAGTTTCTCTACATCGATCTTATAAACTAAGTCTGGATATGAGTGCAAGATCGCTATGTGATTCATTCGATTTTGCAACATTGTCAAGCGCAAATAATTCTTTGCCCTTCGTAGAACGGAAAAGCTTCTCTCGTTCGAGCAAGATGATCCTGGAATAGTCATGATTAACCGAATAAAGCGCAAATACTCGGGAACAAGTCCCATGCACCAATCATACTCGCCATAAGCCGCATACGCATTAGACAAGTAACGGAATGTCAACATGCTGCGCCGCGTCACAACTGCGCATAGTTTGAACATTGAATAAGATTCTTAGTCGATTTCGAAAATAAAATTAGACCAATTTTTTTCAAATTTTCAGGTGGGTAATTACCCACCTCGAAAATTTTCATGTGGGTAGTACTACCCACCTTACCCACATCTTCCGCCGGCCCTGCGTACACGAATTTTCGGAAAAATAGTATAATCGTATTTAAGAAAACCTGAATAATCATTAAAACTCTTCCTGGAATATTTGTCCAAAGACGATACCTCCTTAACCCATGGAACTGAAGGTAAAAAACAGTGTAAATTTGCATTACATTAGTTATTCATATTAGAGTGAATTATGTCATTAATATTAATATTGCAATTACTTTTATTTATTTATAAATCGATTTAATTAATTATATTCACCTAAGTAGTAACAAAATTATGTAATTATTTCTAGGAAATTAAAAAGGATATAAAACGCCTGATAATTGTAATTTCCAATATCAGATAAAGAACTGGTACTAAATTATTGACTACTAAGTTGTTTTTGTGATAATAATGGACAACATCCATATTCCGTGGAGTTCACAATATTATATATCAAAATTACTTGGAAATACTTTTTATTGCCCTTATGGAAATCTTTCAAATATGAAGTACAAAATAGACAAATTATCTATTTTATATGGGTTTATACTACTAATAGTAAATAGTATACTTCATTTTCAGCTTTACCATGCATTATACGATTTAGACGAAGTAAATATTTTCTACAGCATGGTTATTTTAAAAACCTTTTTATATTTTGCATACATCTGGTTAACTTTTTTCTCTAATATATATTATAACGCAAAACTTATTTTTAATTTAAATAATTTAATTACACTGGATGAAGAACTAAGAAAAATTGGAATATTTAGTGATTACAAATACTTGCAATGCCGCACACGAATCAGAATAATAGTAGAAATTACATTGACTGTTATTTACACAACATTAGAAAATATTTTATGTTCACCAGAACATTCACTATACTGGCAATTTTATATAATAATAAATAACTTCGAAAGATTAATACTCCTTAAGAATATAGAAATTATAATTCTATTATTAAATCAGAAGTTTGTAGAAATAAATGAATATTTGTTATTTGTACGTAAACAGTACATAAACAAGATAATTTGCGTAAAACAATTAAAATTAATTAATGTATTCCATAAAAAATTAAGGCATATAACAAATTGTACTAGTGAAATTTTCTCAATGCAATTACTTATTTGTTTATTTATAATTTTTTTATATATTACTATTAATGTATACCCAATTTTCCACGCATTATATTTTGACTTATTTACAAATATTAATGACACTGTATGCAAATATAAATGGAACTGGTTGTTATTAAATAGTGCAACTATTATCACTTTAACATGGTCTTGTTCTACATTGTACATAAATGTATATAAACAATAATCATTTCTGTTAAAATGGATATAACTATATTTACTATTCCAGCGCAAGAAAATCCAATTTATTTTGAATAGATTTCACGTGGACATGAATTCGAATATCAAGCAAGAGGTAGGTCGGTACACGTAAATACGAGAATATACTCGTACACTACACTCAGTACGACTTACATAAATTGACTAATGGTCTTCAACCCTTCTTGTACATCTATTTAGCAACAATTACATATTTTCATTGGCAATTGCTATATTAACACGAAGTGTTTATGCAGACAATTAAATATGAAAAAACAATAGTAAAACTAAACTAAACAAGTAGACCCAATTGTTATCTATGACAACGTTTATGGAACTTAACAAAAAAACTAAACTAATGAAACTAAATTAACATGTAGGCTATTATCAACTTTTAGCTTAATTGTCTAATTTCTTGGTTTTGCACCTGCGCGCATTTATGTCAGATGTTATAACCTAATGTATGAACATGTACGATGAAAAAGTTTCTGCAGAGGATAGCAATAATCTCATAACTCTACTATAGATGCTCCCTGCTCAGCTCGAAACACTGTTATGAACATGTGAGTGAGAAGGAGAATACGGAGATTACGCATGCACGACTGCGAGAGATGATTTCTTGTCACGTGGCCTAGGGAGAAATATTCACGCGAGTAATAGGTTTTATGCATTTACAGCTGAATATTATTAGATATTTTCTAAATTTTTGGCATATATTACGTAAAATTATACATTACCATTTATAATATAACAAAATTGAAAAACGTATTTGTTCAGAAAACAAGAAAAGATTACACATTAATTTTTGTACGTAAGTAATTATAATTAGGTAATAAACATTATTACTTATTTCTATCACTAAAACCAACAAAGAAGGTTACATATAAAAACTTAGAAAAACATTAGTGAAGTAGTAAGGACTACACATAAAATGAAAAAAATAACTACTCGTATAAACTTAAAAGTAGGTATTCGCCGCAACGAGGAACTTGGTTTTGTCGAGAATTTCATAATATTAATATTAAAAATGATGTAAAACTTTACTGTACATATTTTACAGTTTTCTACAATAACATTTTAATTTTAATTTAAAAAAAAAGTATTCACAGACAAAATAAGACGTAAAAAACGAGTAATAAAATTCATGAATCCAGCTAAATTTAAATGAACTAAAAACAATTACTCGTCTTTAACTAAAATTTGATGTATAAATTTTTGTCCTGTTCTTATTTTAGCCTTGGTCAATGACATGTTCCTTATTGTGAAAAATAATTGTCAAATTAAATTTATAATTTGTAATAAATGATTATTTAGTGGGACCTGGTCAAGTACATGATTATTGAGTATTGGGAAAATGGTTGTAATATTGCTCAACATCTACACAATATATAATATGTATAAATAAATTGATACTAATAAAGTAAATAAAGAAAATTATCCTCCGTTTTTGCAAAATTTGTGCAGCCAAACGCACTGTAATACATCACCGTTCTTAGAAAATATATTTCAAATGAATGTAAAACTATATTAAACAATATTTTTGTATATAAAACATTGGAAAATTGACTTAAACCTACTCGTTCTTATACGTTCTCATATAAACTGATAGGATTCCGTTCCTACGTCACCTGACACACACTATCTATCGCACTGTAATGGTTATAACCACTGATATATGTAACTGGATGGCGTATGGGGTAGGTCGTCAAGTGATTAATTGTGTGCCGCCATATTGGAAAAATGTAGCCTCTCGGCATCACTTGTGGCGAGCGTTTCAATTGGGTTGGTTTTAAAAGTGACAATGGATGTAAACTGCGTTTTTTGTGGGAAGAAAAATGACCCGACAACTTCAGTTTTCATAAGTAAGTAAATTGTAAATCTATTGTGAATAATCATTGTGTTTTTAAGTATATCAACAAACGAAATACTGACGTGAAACAAACAGTTAGGTTAGGTAAGGATTAGATTAAATGTCACAACATGTATGCCTATTCTTAGCGATGACGTGATCGTCGGGGCGAGTAAATAAACGTGTCTCAACTTGTTCAGTGGCGTGATCTATTGCATTCGATGTTTTTATCGCGAAGAATATTCTAGTAGTTACTCGAACAAAGATACCGGAGTACTCATATATAAACCCTGTTAGGGAAGGCATTCGACAGTCTGATATAAACAAGCGTCATGAAATGAATAGTTGGTGATATTAACAGATAGTCGACAAGCGGTGAACATAAATAAATGTAGTTATATAAATAAATGAGTGAAATAAACAGTGTTAATTGTTTAAAAAAATAAATAAATAATCTTACTGAAATGTTTTATAATATTCTTAGGGCCGGTTGTTCCATCTGCAGTTAAACATTTAGTTAAAATTTATTCTATTGATAACCTCAGTTTGCGCTGTTCCACTTGGAGTTAATAGTTATCAGTAAGATAAATTTTCGTTAACTATAAGATAGCTAACAGTCATTCAAACTACCAGTTAAGAGTTTTATCCAAAGAATATCGTACCGAGTGGACACGAATGAAAGTGTAGAGAAACAGGTAACGTTTGTCTTGTTTTGACGATATAACCTGTTTCTTAATATTAATAATGAATCAGTACAACAGTGATGATGAAAAGTTGGATATCATTTTTGATAATATTAATTTTTGAAAATAGTATACGGTAAAAAAATATGTAATAATTTTGAAAATGGGATTCAGAATTCTTTATGAGATTTCGAATGTCAAAGCATATACTCGTACTTCTTTATTTGTTAGATAAAATTGAAGACAAATTATTCGTTTTATCTGTCAAGTAAGTTTGAAAAGAGCATAATTTGAGAATTCACACGCACATTTGTTTTTATGAATCACGTTTTTTCATGTATGCTGGCCACAATTAAAATTGAAATAATTTTTTAATTGATCCCAGATGTCTTTTTTTTCCAAAAGACGAAATCTTTCTTATTGGACTCAATTATCTTTTTATTATATTTTTTGTTTTTGTCGACTAATTTAATGAGATTAGTTATTTCCGCGGTGGTAAAATTTATTGCTCTTTCTCTCGTTCTATTGTTTTCACTCATTTTTGCAAGTTGTATTACATGTCTTCTAAACGTTCAAACTTCGCCAGTACCAAAACAGAAAAGCGGCAAATAACCAAACTTCTATTAAATTTGTGACAGCCATGCTGCCAACTTTTAAAAACTAACTCTACTCTAACATAATTTTAATATTTCTGTTAGCTATCTGCCAGTTAGTTTTCCAGAGAATAAAAAATCATGGAGCAACCCACAGAACACTAACCTAAACAAGAAACGCAACTCAATGCTATAAAACTGGAAACGCGCTTGTGCTGCGACCCGTGGTAGCCTGGCAATACATGCGACTTTACGCGGAAAATTCAAATTTATATATACATACATATAATATATATATATATATATATATATATATATATATATATATATATATATATATATATATATATATATATATATATATATATATATATATAGTTGATTGATAAAGGAATGCAACGAATAAATGAAGATTTTTTTATTTGGAAATAATATTATGAATTATTGTATTGTCAAAACTTCATTAATTCGTTAATTTTTCTGTGGAAGAATAAAAGAAAAATATTTTTTTTATGAAAAATAGGAACATTTTAATATATTTCACATTTTTAAAAAAACTGTAAACAAGATACATATACATTGTTTGGTTGTATATATCAGCCTTGGTATACATGTTCGAAGTAACAAAAAAAAAATGCATTACGAAAATAAAAATTAAAAAGAAAACAATAGCACAAATAACATGATTCAGATTTATACATATATAATATTGTATAATACATACATGTAAGAAAAACAAACAAATAACAATTCAGGTACATTTAAGCCACTAGATATATACAATATATGTAATAAAAAAATATGTAACTATGTAGTTACTATTTCTAATAGTAACAAAAATAACTAATCTTACTTAGTTCTATGTTGCAATTTAGCATACTTTTTCTTCATCATTTCTTTTTTATCCGTTGACAAAGTTTTTGTAACATCCTTACAAAATTTAAAGACAATAAAATTTATAGATATATTCATAATTTTTGGAATAATATCTTCTTTATGTTTTAAACATGTGTACCATTCGGTAGAAACATTTTTCAAAATAATGGTTTTTAATATGTCAATTGCATGAGGACTAGAACCGTTCTCTTTTAAATAATTAAAACTGATGTCATGGATGTGTAGTAGAAATATCATAACATTTTCGTCTGCATATGTTAATCTTTGTTCATTTTCTTTATTTTCTTTAAACATTGTAAATAAATGACTAGGACCTGGATTCATTACTAAAAGATTTGATTTACAAACTTCACATTTGATGTCACCAAGTGTTTTAATAACATACCCACAGACATATGCCAATGCCTGATAATCATTAACATTTTGATTTTCAGTTGGTGATAAATACTTTTGATATTCACATTCATTGTAATTGTAAACTATTTCATCAGTAACATGATTATTGTTAATTGAAAACTGCTTTAAACTATCGAGTATTACAGCGTCATCTTCTTCACAATTTGAAAATCTACTAGGTTCCGTCAAACCATTCAGAATTGATGTTTTTAATGCAGCAATGAACTGTAAACAGGTCGGATTCGTATTCTGTACACCATGCTGTCTAACAACACAAAATAAATTTTCCAAAACATCCTGATTCAGGCATCGCATATTTAAGTACTTAAAACCAACATTTCGCAAATTATTCCACAATGCTGAAATTGCACCCAATGTGGTAACCCAACCTTTATGAAATTTAAAGTTTTGCATTTCCTTGCCGGTAATGTTATTAAAAAATTTCCAACGAGAAATTTCATTTCGTTTTTTTCCCACATGTTGATATGTGGCGATTTATTCGTTAGTACGTAGCGATATTTTTTATTTTTATCTAAATGAAAAGTACATCCATTCATACTATCAAATAAATTGTCCATATCATGGACGAATTCAGCGGTGGAAATTGCTTCAGACTGCATTTCTTGGTGATTGCAGGAAACGAGGGTTTCAATTCCAGCAGTAACCGTGTTGCTTAACTGTTGTGCTGCTATGCTAACTTTCATTTTTGTCCGTGGATCGTTTAGATCAAAATGTTCTAGTTTTAATTTATAAGCTTTTTTAAATCTCTGTTTCTGATCTATTTCAAAAATTTTTAATATATGTTGCCACTTGGCAATTTTATTTTCGTCATACTTTATATTACAACTTACTAGAGCATTTCTCGTATTCTTAAATAAGTGAGGAGGGTCAAATATATTATAAATTTTCATTCCATTCACAGAAAAATAATGCCCTGGTTTAGATTCTAGTTGCTGTAACTGTTTCAAAGCAGAAATATTTGTTGGTGCCTGATCGCATACAGTAGCTATTATAATTGCGCCGGCTTCTTGTAATTTTTCTACAACTTCGACAATCAGTTTTTTTAAGGTAATAGCGGCAACTGTTCCTCTTGAAAAATAGTATGCAATAGGTTGTTTAATTTTTTTATGTATTCCGCGTATCATAAAAACCAATGCATGATTCGCGAGCTTATTTGTCCGGCCTAAGGTTCCAAAATCTTCATATCCAACTATTTTCTTATTATGTTTATTATACTGAATACTTTCAGACAGACTCATTTCGTCGAACAGAAGTACAAAGTATTTGTCCAAATGATTTAATTTTTTCAATTTAATTTTAAGGTGTTCAAAAATATGTTCATTTATGCCGGGTTCAAAAGGGATTTTGGATAAAAGATTTTGTAATGTGCGTTTCGATGGAAATGATAAATACTTCCGTAAGTATCGATAACACCGAGGTCCGCGTTTGTAAACGGATAACGCAAAAATTTTGTCTTCAACTGTCCATCTCCTCCCCCTAAGTTTACGGTTTATGTTTCTTAATTGTGCTTTTATAAATCTCTGCGGAATTGTTTTCATACTATTTTCGATTTTTTGAAGTAATGTAGTTGACTGAAATATTTTAACTGTTTTTAATGATTTTCTGTTTTCATTTAGTAATTTTTTCAATTTACAAACTTTGGAACTCTGCTGTCTGTAAAATTTATACAGTTTTTTTTTGCGAGGTGTTATAGTACTTCTGTTAACACCAATAGTGTGTAAAACAGATTTGTTTTTAACATTTTTGGAACAACTATTTATTGTGTTAATATGCGAAACACATTTTGTATCAAGTTGCAGCTCGGCTTCTTCGTCAGCAGGTTGTACAACTTGGCAATGATACCCAGCAGGTGATTTAAAAAACAAAACTTTATCTTTAATGGTCAACCAACCAGTCGAAATCATTTTATTTCGTTTCACACTACTTTCAATATCTGCTGCATCTAAATCTATATTTTCAAAACATAATTTCCGCTTAACTCCTCGTTTTAAAGAAGAAACAATTTGATTTTGCGATTGTAATATATTACTCGTAGAATCTATGTTTTCAGAATTATGAAGAACGTTGCATTCTGTTGCGGTAAAAGAATCACCTGGTATGGCATTATATTTAAGTCTATTTTTACTGCTATTAGTAAATGCAGAATCTGTGAAGTGATCTTCGCAAAAATAAAAATGGTCAGTATTCGTTTCGCAATGTACGTCGCAATATTTTGTCCAAATATTGCGACGATTAGCATCTTTAGGAAATTTAAAAAAATGTTTGTTTTTAAAATTTTCATCTCGAATATGACTATAGTAAGAATTAGTGCATGATTTATATTTGCAACTGTATTTCACACGCCCGGGATATGACATGATAAAATGTTATGATATTTCTACTATACAACCTTCACTAAAGATGTAAAAATCTAACCTACATTGTTTAGTCCTTAAGACTTACATAAAAGCCAATTCTTAATATTCTTCTTAAGTCCCGGGTGTCTGTATCGAGTCCGCCACAGAACATAATTAATATTTCTCATTTTTATTCCAGCAACAAGTTCTGAAAGTAAATAAAATAATAATTGATAAAAACTTTTAAGTTTTGAGTTATGTTTGTCGTACCCAGTAAATGAATAACTGTAATAATTTTTTTTAATATTACGATAAATGTTTCCATTCAAATTATGATTTTTACAAAACTGAAAGATCTTCTCCTTGCGGCTGTGATGTAATGTGATGAAATTATCTGTACGCCTAAAAAATAATATAGAATGAAAGGCAATGTTTACATCTTTTAAAATCATGCAAAACTGCATTTTTGATTCATCATTTGTTTACAGTGTACTACACAGAAAACATACCTGTATACTTTTATTCTTGTTACACTTCTTTTTACTTGGGCAGCTTCGTTAAGATAATGATAACGGAAACTGTGTACTCGCTGTTCGTCCACTTTTATGAAATTTCAATTCAATCCGCCATGATGTAAAATAACGACCAGACATAATAAAAGTGTACTACTGGCGACATCTGTTGTTTGCCTGGCAAACTAAAATGAAGTTTCCATTTATCGTATATTACTTGCACCCCCCTGGAGCAACCCAAAATTCTTATTCTCTGGTTAAGACGATGGAATAAATTTATCTAACAGATAGTATCTGAACTTGGAACAAACGGGCCTTAATCTTAAATTAGTAATTTATATTTGTTTAACCACAGTTATATCATATTTATTATCTTTTAATTATTGTTTTTTAATATTTGTGTATCATTTAATAAACTTTAATTTTAACTAACAATAATTCTTTTATTTTTACACTTCGCCCAAATATATAAAAACGTTACAGTAGTTTAGTTTGGGAAGTATATTAATTCTTTTATATATTCATAACTAGACAAATATTTTATGTATTATTTAAAGTTTAATAAGTTTACAAATATTAAAATAATATTATTTTTCGCGGGCATATAACATTTAAAAAATGATTTAAAAATATTATTTAATATTTAAATATAGTTATCATTTTAAAATTATTGTTCACTGATACGGATTAATTGAATGATTTTAATTATAAATACTGTTAAATAACATTAAAAGTAACTCTATTACCATATCAGTAGATTTTTTACACTAAGAATAACAAAAAATAACTTAAATATCACAATCAAAATCTAAGTTTTCACTCTCATCATTAAAGATATGCGTACGTTTATATTTTGATTAGTTTGAACTTCCTAGCCAAAGTAGGCCGAGAGACATTTTTTCTAAGATGTCGACGTTCAATTAGTCACAAGAATTTAACATGGGATACGCGATCCAGTTATATATATAGAGATCAGTGGTTATAACACAATCTCTCACTATTTCTCTCTTTCTTTATCTCTTTTTCTCTCTCTCTCTCTCTTTCTCTCTCTCTCTCTCTCTCTCTCTCTCTCTCTCTCTCTAGGGAGCATCTATAGTAGAGTTATGAGATCATTGAGAGGATAGCGACGAAATACTAATTGGACCTATACAACAGTTCGTATATGTATCTAATTTTTTTTGTTCTATATAAATAACATATCGCAATTTCAGTTATAAAAGTTACGTTATACGAAATATACGAACATAGAATTATCAATTTTAATATACTGCTTAAATGACGTTATTTTAATTTAGGGGTTAATTTAATTATATAATTTACATGCTGCATAAATGTCCGCCATCGATATATGTATTGTATATAGTCAAACCAAGAATAACGTCACCCGACAACATAAAAATTCCGCAGCAAACATCTAGTTAATTGTTTAAGTGCACACATGATGTGGTAAAAGTATAATTCACAACATTTGGAGAAGTTTTCGAGTTATATGCAGAATATATGGAAGCGTTGGATAAAAAAAATATCGGCATGCAAATGTTTTACAAGCATATTCTACGCAATGAAGGCTTTCAACAGAGAAATATTTACCAAAAATGATCAGTAAAAAAGAAAAAATGCTACATTAGCGTGGCCGTCATACGTGCAATAAATATATTTTTACGAGAGTTGACACCATTTGCAGATACGCCGCGAAGCGCCGCTTCCCGACCGCAACATGTAGCAGTCGCGCCGCTTACTGCGGTTCCGCCGCAGAGTGTGTTGTGTGCATTGTTTCGAGCATTGTTTCTTGTGGACCAGTTTACAATTGCGGCGCGGTTATGTCGCGAACGTCGATCGAACAGACGTTACGAAGCGGCCACAATGTATTGTGGGTTAATTAAATCGAACAATGATCGAAATCACGGAATATTTTTTGTGCATTAAAGTATGTTTAAAATGATCAGTAAAAAAGAAAAAATGCTACATTAGCGTGGCCGTCATACGTGCAATAAATATATTTTTACGAGAGTTGACACCTTTTGC
This sequence comes from Harpalus rubripes, assembly GCA_963082715.1. Lineage (NCBI taxonomy): Eukaryota > Metazoa > Arthropoda > Insecta > Coleoptera > Carabidae > Harpalus > Harpalus rubripes. The sequence continues at coordinate 34,079,873 of OY720459.1, read as the reverse complement.
AGATACGCCGCGAAGCGCCGCTTCCCGACCGCAACATGTAGCAGTCGCGCCGCTTACTGCGGTTCCGCCGCAGAGTGTGTTGTGTGCATTGTTTCGAGCATTGTTTCTTGTGGACCAGTTTACAATTGCGGCGCGGTTATGTCGCGAACGTCGATCGAGCAGACGTTACGAAGCGGCCACAATGTATTGTGGGTTAATTAAATCGAACAATGATCGAAATCACGGAATATTTTTTGTGCATTAAAGTATGTTTAGAAAACAAATAAATGAAGAGTATGCCAAAATATAACCATATACTGGGGGAATCATTTTCAGTAAAAAATGTTATATGAAGGTATGTCCTGAAATTTATCGTTACAGAGTTACAGGCTTTTGAAAGTGCATCTCATGAGACACATTTTTATTAATAACTCTTATACTAGATGCACTAAAAATTTTAAACTTGTTATAAGGATGCTACTTATTTAGATTCATATTTATACTTTGTTTTGTTTCTGTATAAAAACAATAAAATTCATACAAATTAATTCTGAGATATCTACGTTGATATTCACTGGAGATAAAAAAACCATTACCGTTACATTATTCATTAAATAACCTCCATATCTGCATATTCACTAGGACAAACATTTTATATATTTTGTTAATAAAAAATGCCCATAATAAAAATAAAGTAATTAACAATAGTTGTTAAAAACCGATTTTATTTATTTTTTCCTTCCGCTGCCCTTGGTAAGGGAGGTATAGGGATCGTGCTAAAAATCGCATATCGAGATTTTGGTAAATGACCACGTTTTAAGGTCCCTAGAATCCAATTTTAACATTTTCACGATGATGTCTGTGTGTATGTGTAAATCCTCCACTCTAACTCAAATACTCAGGAAATTTTGATACCTTTTATTTCGATTTTTTTCTGTAATTGAAAGAGCCCATTAGATTTTGGTGAAAGTCGGATAACCGAAAATGGCACTTTACTAGAAACTCAAAATAGCTTTTCTTCGAAAAATACCTTCAAATATTATTTTTTCGAGATTAGTGTTATTATAAAAATTAAAGATTATTAAATATTTTATAGATTTGCATTAATACTTTTTCTATATATTTTATGGATAAATTTATAAAATTATCTATAATTTTAATCCCATGCCTACGCTTTAAACAAACAGAACGCAGTTATTCAAATGTATATAACTGACAGATAAATGTCACTATCAAAGAAATAATCATTTCAAAATAATATTAATAACGTTTTAAAAAGAAAAGAGCAAATAGAACAATAGAAAAGGAATTCAATATAGTTTCCAGCGTAAGTAAATATGTAGGTAATGTATTTAGATTAATAAAAATTAACGATTCACAAAAATATGGCACTGAGTGTCATTATGAGTTTCATAATGGCACTGAGTGTCATTCTGAATTATTTATTTGGTTTGCGTTGTTTTGAAAGGTATTCAAAATACACTAAGAGAACCTTCTCATTATGGTAGTTCTTTATTCCTTTACTGTTGCACCATTCCTCCAGTTTTACAAAGGCTTGCTCGTACGCTTCTCTTGATTTTTCAGGAATAAGAGAAGCCACAACATTTTCGGCACCGGCTTCAATGTCCGATGGAACAGAATCTGATTCGAAATCGCTCATTTTATCTTGGAAACTTAGATAAAATGTACCCGTATATGAAAGAATTTGACAACTATAAATTGTTTTTTTTTTCTTCAAACAAACAAAAATTGTAACCATAACAATGAATAAAATGAACCGTGGCCTACCGTAAATACGTATTAATAACGTAGGCTACGAGTGAACATTTCAATGTGTCTCATTATGTCAAAATTTAAATGAAAAATTTATTTGAAGATCAATTTAAACTGTCGTAGATAAAATATTGAAGAATACACGTTTGATATAGCCTAATAATGAAACTTGCGTGATTAAAACACTCGGCTCACCGCCTCGTGATTTAACATCACACGCGTTTCATTATGAACGCTATATCAAACTTGTATCCTTAATATCTATTGTGACTCGGGCTGTAAATGGCGGGAGGTATTGTGTTAGCCACACCAGATTTTTACCTCTCGCTAAGAGAGGTATTGGATTCATGCTAAAAATCGCATATCCAGATTTTAGTGAATAAGCACGTTGTAAAGTCCCTAGAATCCGATTATAACATTTTTACGATGATGTCCGTATGTGTGTGTGTGTGTGTGTGTGTGTGAGTGTGTGTGTGGATGTGTGTGAGTGGATAAATAAAAAGTCAACAACGCAAAAGAATATACCTAAAAAAGAATATAAAAGGAATTTGCGAAAAAATGACGAATAAAAAAAAGAAAAGGAAAGTAGAAAAAAAATCAGGATATTGAATATAAAGAAAATGTATGTATTGTACATAATTTATATTAAAATAATTATTTTGTAGTGACACATGAAAATATGTATTTGTATTTAAAAATATTTTTCGTTTTATGCATACAACCAGGTAAAATATCTGGCGAGAGGTTATGTGCTGGCCACATCAGATTTTTTATATTATGGTAACTTTTTTTAACTGTTAGCTAAATGTTTTCAATAATTGATTTTTCTATAATTTAAAATATCTCAAAACCTATTGCATTTAGGTTTTATCAAGAGTACATTGTTTGTGTATTTTTGCATTGTATGTAATATTTCATAAGTAAAAATAAAAAATCTGATGTGGCCAGCACATTACCTTCCGTCAGTTCTATGTATTTTATACAAATTCCATACAGACAGTTTCTTGTGAAAGGTTCTATATTTCCAGTACATTACATTACCTTTCCTAAGTTCTATATATTTTGTACAAATTCCAAACAGAAAGTTTATTAGAATTGATTCTATATTTGACATTGACATCTATCTATTTTTTAAAAATTATTATTATGTTATTGCATAGCTGGCTGCCTTATGAGATTTAATTTCTTAATAAGTTTTACCTCAATATCCATTGAATATAAAGTATAAAATGTAATCAAATCGTATAGAGAGTAAAATATTCTTTAGTATTTATAATATTAACTGCGAAAAAAATATATTTAACAGCGCTTTTTCAAGAAAAACTGTTAAAATCTACACACACAAACACACACACACACATACACACACACACTTACATACACACACTTACACACGCGCGCACACACACACACACACAACACACACACACACACACACACACACACACACACACACACACACACGCACACACACATTATTCACGAAAGATGACTATTCAAGGTCATTTGTTTGAAGAAAGAATACACATCACTTTATAGCAGAAGCTTAGCAACATTTTGTATTAGAAAGAGAAAGATTATTTGACCTATGTCTATTTAATTTATGTGGTGTGACAAATATACGTAAATAGTGACATTACTTTCTAACACATTATAAATAATAATTACTTAGTTTACATGCAGTTTTTAAAACCGTTTTCAAAACGTTTTTAGTTTTGAAAACGCCATGTGTACAGTATAAAAACGGTTTTTATGGCGTTTTCAAAACTAAAAACGTTTTTAAAACAGTTTTAAAAACTGCATGTTAACTCGGTAAATGACATGTCGTAGAATTACAGATATCTAATTATCTACTACATTGCCGTCTGTGCTAATATTTACCCAGTGGCGTTGACGTTTAAATTAAATTATTATTCCTTGGTTTGTAACTTAAGTCATTATTTAGAAAGAAATATAATTTTCAAACGAATTACTCTTATGTTTTCAATTAAAATGTGTCCATAAATATATCATGTTGCACTCCTATGCACACGAAATAATATTATATTAGACTGCTCACAAATGACCTTGAATAGTCATCTTCCGTGAATAACAGTTTACACATATACATATACGCACATACACGCATACACATACACGCATACACACATACACACACATACACCCATACACACACACACATACACCCATACCTACACCCACGCACGCACACACCCACACACACACACACACACACACACACACACACACACACACACACACATACATACAGACATTATCGCAAAAATAGTAAAAATCGTATTCTAGGGACTCTAAAACGTGCTCATTCATTAAAACTCACTCATCAAATTTTTTGACCAAAAACAATACTTTCCTTACCTAAAGGTATGACGGAAGGTAAAAACTGAGTACGTGTCGCGCAGTCGACCACCACGCCAACGAACATCCGTGGTATCGGAAAACCGTGGCATGCAAAGTCGCCGCGAAGACACCTACGCCCTACCACTGGCAGTTGTTACGAAACCGTCACATCGAAAGAACATAGCTTTGTATTTCATATAAAGTTCGTCAGTATGAGACCGCCATGTATGGCATGGAAAAAATATCTATTTTTGTGAACAATGTAGTATTAAAAATATTAAACAGTTAAACATTATATAATAAGTGTGAACAAATATACGTGTGCCTTATAAAATAAAATATCTATATGTGTATAAATATGTTTCAAAAATGTTTCAAAATGGGTACGCATATAACGAACGGTGATATACTTATCAAATTGATAATTCAGATTTTAGGTTTTTTGTTTTAATATGTTATAGCGAGTCAACTGAATTTACGTTTTGCAACACTCATTGTAGATTAGGTGGTGAGGGAAGAATGTCGACGTGGCGACTTTCGATGTGTCGGCTATCGTAACTACGGTAAGTGGTGGGAGAGGATATCGGCTTCGCAACTTTCGATGTGACGCCTATCGTAGCTGCGGTCAGTGGTGGGAGTTGATGTCGACTTGGCGAATTTCGATGTTACGGTTTTCGTAGCTACGACCAGAGGTGGGGGATAGGTGTCGACGTGGCAACTTTCGATGGAACAGCTTGTTGATGCTACTATTTAGGTTGACTAGCAACTATAAGTAACTAAATAAAATAATTGTTAATAAACTTTGAACTAATAGGACCATAATTTTAAAATTATATATTATCGTAATTAGTAACACCAATTATTTGCTCTGAATTGTTTATTTGCGTTTCTTCTATATTTCATATTTTTCTATCAGCATATTTAAAGAGGTTGAGAAAGTGAAGGCAAAAAGGCAGGGTGGTGACTCGGATACCTGAACATACGGATTTAACATGTAATATCAGACGTTCGTAATTTCCTGCTTCCCTAATTATTTTATGCAAAAAAAAACTTTAAACAAAAGTTGTAAAGCTTAAAATTTCACATCTGAATCGATAACCATAATTAAGTTTGCATGCTTTGTAACGGTAGAAATTAGCTATAAAAATGTCGAAAATCACCTAAAAAATAGCGATAGCTATGGAATTAAAACAAAATAATTAATAAATGTCCAACGGTATATCTGTCAAATTGGTTTTAAATTATTTTTACTAGGTAGTATATCTTATATCTGTTTCAGTGAATATATATATATTGATTTAAATTGATAATTGTTCATTTGAACAGAAATTACAAATAATATTAAAAATAAGCTAACCTAACTTGTCAGATAAACCGTTAGACATTTATTATAATTGCCTCAATTCCATGGCTACTGCTATTTTGCAGGCGATTTTCGACATTTTCATTGCTAATTTCTTTCTAATAGTTACAAAAAGAGTAAAATTATTTTTAATTATTGATTCAGATGTAGAATTTTATGTTCTACTACTTTTATTTGAATCTTTTTTACCTAAAATCATTAGGGAAGCAGGAAATTACGAAAATCCGATTTTACAAGGCAAATTCCTATGTTCGGGGGTTCGAGACACCACCCTGTACATTATTTACTTGCAAAAATTTCCTAAAAATCCTGGTAGTATTTTTCATAATTAATAACCGTTAGCTTGTATACGGAACCCACTATACATATTATGTGTTATGGCTAAAATTTGAAGTGTAATCTGATCGCGAAATACCCGGCTATTTCCCGCTTTGCGAGAAATATGTATTTGATAATTTACTAACAAATCGATGTTTAATAGGCAATATGTATTTTGGATACAATATCTGCATAATTTTGATATTTTCTTATAGATTGCACTATTTTCGTTAGAAATTCTGCATGACAACAGAAAAATAACAGCGGGCGGATTATTCAACTTAGAATGTACTCTTTTATATGAAGTATGTATATATAGGGTGATGACTCGAACAACAGAATATAGGGATTTAACATGAAAAATCAAAATTTCATAATTTACTGCGTCCCTCATTAGTTTAGGTAAAAGAAACTTCAAATTAAAGTTGTAGAGCGTAAAATTCTACATCTGAATCAATAAGCAAAATTAATATTACTTGCTTAGTAACGGCGGAAGTTACAAAGTATACAAGTTCACCTCCAAATATAGCAGGACAAAAATGAAGAAATGTCTGACGGTTTATCTGTTAAGTTTTATTATTATTATTATTATTATTATTATTATTATTATTGTTACTATTATTATTATTATTATTATTATTATTATTATTATTATTGTTACTATTATTATTATTATTATTATTATTATAATTATTATTATTCATATTATTAATATTATTATTATTATTAATATTATTATTATTATTATTGTTATTATTATTATTATTATTATTATTATTATTATTATTATTATTATTATTATTATTATTATTATTATTATTATCGAGAGGTAGTTCATCTTTGTCCCTGTACTGCGACCTTTTTGGTCTATTGTACCCTCTGTGTTTTACTTCTATTCTAGAAGTCCTGTTTATTTTGTGAACTCCAGGATTTTCTTTAAACTGATGTCCTTTAGTGGCTCAGTATGCAATTTCTTTGCTCCTAAAAGACTATGTTTGCCATAAATGCTTCGCAGTGACATAGATGTTGAGGAGTTTCATCCTCTTCTCCACATCCTCTGCATGTTGGTTCTTGTTTAAGGCCCAACCTGTGCAAATATTTATTTAATTGACAGTGCCCTGTTACCAGTCCTGTTATTAATCTAACATCTTGCTTGCTCATTAAGAGTAAGTTGTCAGTTCTTTTATTGGATGGCTCGCTCAGGAAGAGCTTGGAGTGTCTCTGGCCTGATATGGCTGTCCAGTGCCGTTTGTGCCATTGTCAGAGTAATGTATTTATTTCCTGTTTAACTGTTTCCGCAGTTATTCCGCAGGCTGGTTCGGGTCCGATGAAAGGTATATTTGTCCCGCCTTTTGCAAGACGGTCGGCTACTCGGTTTCATTCGATATCTGAGTGCCCGGGTACCCTTATCAGTCTTAGTTTGTTACTCGCTCCTAAGGCATTCAATCTGTGGATGCAGTCCAGAATTAATCCTGAGCCTACCTCACACGAGTTTAAAGCTTTACGTGCGGCTTGGCTGTCTGTTACTATGGAGATTCTTCTATTGTGGTAGTTCTTCTCCAATAGTAATTGCACGTTGGTTAATAATGCGTGTACTTCTGCTTGGAATACTGTTGCATTTGTCCCTAGTCCAACCGATTGGTTGTGTCTTAGTCCCCATATATTCCAGCTCCGGTTCCGTTGGTTGTTTTGGAGCCGTCTGTATAGATGACTATGTCATCTTTTTCAACCGGACCTTAAGAATGTTCCCATGCATCCCTATCAGGAATTATTATCTTGTAGGTTTTGTCGATGGTATGCATCTTATTCAGACACCATCTGTAAAGTGGAGTGCTTGTTCATCTCTGTATAAATTTCAGAGTGTCCATTTCTGCATTTATCCTCTTTTGAGAAAACTTTCATCTTATATACTCCGCTAATTGCCCTTGATTTTACCACTAAGTGTAGTGGGGGCAAGCTTAACAGAGTTTCCATTGCCGATGTTGGTGTGGTTGACATAGCTCCTGTTATCCCTAAGCAGGCTAGCCTTTGTACCTTGCTAAGTGCCTCTTGACAGTGCTTTGTTTTTGTTCTTTGCCACCAGGCCAGGCTGGCGCATTCTATGACGGGTTTGATTATTACTGAATAAATCCAGTCATTCCTGGTGATAGGCCCCAAGTTTTTCCAAACATACGCCGGCAGGCCCACAAGGATCTTATGGCTTTGTTTGCTGTTCTTTCTACATGAGGTTTGAATGTCAGTCTTTTATCTAGTGTTACTCCTAGATATTTGACTTCTTCTTCTATAATGACTTCCTTTCCGTACAGATATAACTGTTTCAGTCCATCAAGTTTTACACTTCTTGTGAATGGTACAACTGTGGTTTTTGTCCGGTTTACAGACAATGCATCAATTCTGATACTGTTCCCTCAAATTTGCCTGTGACCAGTATAGTTACATCATCCGCGTAACCAATAGTTGTATATCCTACCTCGTTCAGTTCCCGTAGGAGTTCGTCCACAACGAGGGGAGAGGACTCCGCCTTGCGGACATCCCCGCATGGCTTGTAAGGCACCTTTCTTGAGGTTCTTTTTTCCCGCTCTGGGCAACTGGCCTCGATTGCTGTTTTTATCGCTTCACGGAGGTTGTTTTCCATGAGTTCTAGTTCTGCTGGATTTCATGCTCTGGGCGGGCAGTTTTCCAGTTCAATTTCTAATTGTTTCCTGTATAGGTTCCAGTTAGTTCTTTTAGGGTCTCTGTACGGTACAGGAGATATGTTGTCTGATTCTACGTCGAATCGCATATATCTATGATCAAAGAGCGACCGCTCGTCTAATACATGCCAGTTTTTAACTGTGTCGCATGCGTACACAGCGCCTATGGTTATGTCAATTACCTCCCTTCTTGTTCTGGTTACGAATGTCGGTTCATTACCTTTATTTGCTACTTCTAAATTATTCGTTAACAAATAGTCAAGAAGAAACTCACCCCTTTTGTTGGTATCAGTGCTGCCCCAGACAAGATGGTGTGAGTTGGCGTCGCACCCGACAAAAATTTGTTAGCCTTGTGTGTGGGCTCGCTCCACAAGTTTGCGAAGGCCTCCCGGTGGTGGATCGCCAAGTTGGTCATAAAGCAGGTACGCGGATCCGAGCACAAGCTCCCTCTCGCACCCTGACTCTGACGTCACCAGGCTTATTACCACAATGTCTCTGTAACATAAGTCCCATAGTGGTGAACTTTAAGTTTTTCTTAGCTAATATGCAGGTTCTGGGTATAGGGGCAGAAGTATCAAAAATGATTATTCGCCCACTTCCCCTGAGACCCTTAACTGTGCCGTTATAAGTCCAAGGTTCTTGGACTAAGGCCACGTCAGTGTCGTGTTTTGTCATGTAGACACTGGGGGCATACGATGCCGCTTTACAGTGGTGTAAGTTAATTTGTATTATCTTCAGGAAGGCACTTACCTACTGAGTACTAGTGGGAGGTTGAGGATTTTCCGATGTCCCCTCGACCTCCATCTTCTCCGTTTCGTCTTCGGCCCCGGCCTCGTCCTCCTTCTTCTTGGCCAGGGCTTTGAACTGAACCCGGAAAAGTTCAGGTACGGTCGGTGACCGCAGGCGTCCATTGCGTCCCAGGAAGTTTGGTCCACTACCCTCCAGGTCGAAATTTTATATCTTTATTCTGGATCTGGAGGCGACCAACAATTTTCTCAGGTTCCATTGCTGGCCCTGGTACCCATACCATCGCTCGTACTGGCTTGGGAAGGTTCTTCGCCTCAACGAATTGAAGCGTTGCCCCTCCCAACGGTGTCTCATTGCGCAACAACCCGCCTAACCAGTACAGTGATGCGCAGAGTCCCGTCCCGGTGCCTGCAATCCGTGAACCTCGGATGAACCTCCCCAGTTTGCACTGAGTCGATCTTCTCCAAGATCCACATCTTCAGCTTCCCTGTCTGCTCCTCCGTCAGAGAAGTGCCCAGGTCCTGGTGCGTAATCGCCATCTTGAACCCGGTCATTGCGTCCTTGAAGGAATAGGACACGGTTGCGGGCCCTTTTACCTTCTTTATGGGTCTGTCCTTGGGCGTACTGCCATCCGACTGGTGTCGATTTGGCGTCCCAGTCGTGGCTGGCCCTTCTGTAATAGCTTTGGTTGGAGGTTGCTTGGAGCCCCCTCCTTCCTTAGCTTTCTTCAGCTTCCGGCGAGCAGCCCCGGAGAGCTTTTGCCTTACAGGCTTGGAGTCTCTGGTACCTGTTTCACCGGAGGTGTTGATTGGAGCCCCTGAGTTCTGCTTGGAGTCCTCGGTGCTATTTGATTTTGGTTTGTTGCTATGGTCACTCATTCTTGTTCCCACGAGTAGCTATGGAAAGGGTGGTCAGCCTCGGCAGAGCCTCGCAGTACCGAGGTAAGGCCTGGATACAACCGAGTGCGGCCCGGTGCTCGGAGGTGTTGCCAGTAACGACTGATCTTCTATTCAGCCTCGCATCCCATAGGCCTGGTCTACCCCACCTTAGGATTTAGGATTTTTATTGAGGTTTTCTCCTCTTGGATTGGGCGGTAAAGCCAAGTCCCCCCGCCCCATATATACCCCGCGAGACATGTCCACAGTCGGTAGATAGGAGCATGATTTTACGAGAGACACGCCTATGGTATTAGCTCTCCGGCGCCGTTTTGAACACCTGGTGCAGTACCCTTAGCCACGACACGACAGCCGGGTTAGGTGTATGACCCAGCCCGGTCGATCCGAGCCGTCATAAATCAGGGCACGGCACAGAGGAGTTTTACATCCCGGTCGGCCCTTAGATAGTTCACGCCTCGGATCTCCCGGACAAGGTTTCGAGGAAGTACTGCAATACCTCGAAAGTTAGTGACGTCATTAGACAGCCTAACTGGTGTCAACCCCACTTTTCTGGATCCCCGTTAAGTTATATTAGTTTACTTTTAATTGTATTTATAATTTCTGTTCATATAAACAATTATCAATTTAAAGTAATAGGTAATTGTTCACTGAATCAGAAATTAGAGATAATACCTAATAAATGGGGTTTCATGGCCGCGTGCCTGCATGTCAGTTAGCGAATCTGGGGAACCGGGTTTGATCCCGACCGGCGAAAAATATTTCCAATTTTAAATGGCACAAAATTGACCCGTGTGGTGCACTCTCCGCACCAGCAATTAGTTCCCTTGAGGTGACGCCTGGTAAGCGTCTACACGGTGCAAATATCTCATCATTACCAATATTTGTGTACAAAGCAGGTTGGCACACCCAGCAATGGGTAATAAGCCGTGATGATATATTTATTTACTTTATTTTATTTATACCTAATAAATAAAAATTAAACTAATAGAATTCCATACGCTATTTAAAAAAAACAATTAAAATTAATTTTGCTTATTGATTCAGATGTAAAATTTTACGCTCCACAACTTTTATTTGAAGCTTTTTTACCTATATTATTAGGGAAGCAGGAATTTACGAAAGTCTAATTTTACATGTTAAATCCCTATGTTACGGTGTTCGAGTCACTATACTTTATATAGGACGCATTTTTATTTAATATGTATTTTTAATACATATTCTCTTCTAGATGACTTGGGCAATTATAACTTATATGATATTATTGGTGGAAGAAGGTGTCTCCTAAATATCTTGTTTAACTTAAGAAAAACTATGTTTAAAAAATAATATTTTTTTGCATTAACAACAAGCATAATAAAAATAATACGTCTTTATTTACGAAGATCCTAATTAAAGACACTTTGAAGCTGCTTGAGAAAAAATTTTCAGATATTGTGAAACTTTTTCGTCATTGTCTAACATCGAGTTTCTTTATTTTTAACAATGAATACTACAAACAAGTTGATGGTGTTGCAAGGGGTAATCCTCTGTCTCCTTCCATAGCTAATTTTTTTATGGAGTTCTTTGAAGAATTAGCTTTGGATTCTTCTAATGGTTGCGGTATGTTGATGATGTCTTCGCTATTTGGCCCCATGGACGACATAATTTATCAATCTTCTTGAACCACTTGAACAACATCCATGAAAACATTGAGTTCACCGTAGAAGTCGAAGATCCTGGATGTATTACTGGAAAGAAGAGAAGTTGGTTCTTTACATTCAGTCTACAGGAAGCCTACACACATTAACCGATATATTAATGCCATATCACATTACCATCCATCTCAGAAATATGGTACTATTATATGCCTAGTAAGAAGAGCTTTAAATATTTGTCATCCTGTCAAATTAAAGGAAGAAATGGAAGAACTTAAGAATATTTTTGTAAAAAATGAATTTTCTATTTCTTCAATTGAAAAATGCCTGAAACCGAGAAGACCAGTTAACAGTGCAAATGAAAGGAACGTAATGTATGCTTCCATTCCTTATGTCAAAAATGTCACGAACAAGATTAATTGAATTCTCCGTAAGAAAAACATGAAGATTTCGTTTTCTCCATATGTGAAAATTCGACATACGTTAAGACAAGTGAAAGACATAATCCCTCTTCAGTCTTCAGGAATTTATCAGATTCCTTGTGTCTTCGGGAAAGTTTACATTGACCAGACTGGTAGAGCTATTTCTACAAGATTAAATGAATGCCAGCTATCGATCAGATTGAACCAGCCTGGAAAATAGTCTGTTGCAGAGAAGAATTTTACCAAATAAAATTCGAAGAAACCAAAATTGCAAGATCTGCACGCCTCAACAACAGGTTAATTAAAGAAGCCGTAGATATTTATAAAACCAAGAATGTTAATCTCAATTATTGTGACGGACTAGAACTTAGTCGAGCATGGCTTCCTGTAATTAATATGTTGTAATTTTGTTACCTTAGTTACTTAATGCTAACGTTTTGTTATTATTTATTTATGTATTTTCTCTGAAAAAGGCATCAGTATATGCTGCCGAAACGTCGGGTATAAAATAAAATACAGATCATAAATTAAAAAGCTTGTATTATACTCATTGTATTATGAATTCTAAAAGATTTTTAAATAATTTAACAAGTATAATCAATTAAGTAAAATTATTTCAAAGACAGAGACTGTTGGTGGTGGATTTATTTGCATAAGACGCTATACATTTGCTTCGTGTTGGCCAGGAGCGGCGCAAGATTTCGAAATTTGTGACACTGGGGGAACGTAATGGGAAGCATAAATTTTTTTATCGTTGTAAGAACTTAGTTATTATATATAATATTTTGATCGTAACCAAGGATAAATTTAATTGAAGAAAGTTCATCGGATGATGGATGAAAAGGAAGATAAAAAATTATTTCTACATCTTCTCTTGCAAACGTTTTGGTATTTTATTTTACCTTCATCAGTGCTACAATAAAAATATATGACACAAATCAACAACAATCATTTTCCAGTGCATAATCAAACAATAATAAACAAGAAGTTTAATCAAACAATAATTTTTTTATGATACCTGTGAGATATGTAGACCAAACGAGAAACATTATAAAGGACAGCATCACCTGTGACAGTGTAGATCAACTAACTAAAACTTACTAACCTCCAATAAGAGCAAAAACCAACTTGTCAAAAACTAAACTAAAAAACACTAAACCAAAATACAGTTAGGAAAACGAAAAGAAGAACTATCTGTTTGAATTATTTAACAAATTTAGAACATTTTGATAAGTTTTCGGTGTCTGTACGACAATTGATACTATTTTTGTTATTATAAATATGAATCATTTCTAAAAAAATTCTCTTCTTAAAATTAGATTGAAAATCTAATATCTTAACATTTTGAAAATCAAATCTGTGCTGTACAGTAACGCTGTGTTTGGACAGAGCCGTCTTATCTTCATTAAACTTTTTACAATCATTAATATGGTTATTAACACGATTCTTTAAATATTGTCTCGTTTGTCCCACATATACTCCATTACAATTTGTACAACTATTCATATACACTACGCTTGGCATGTAATCAATGTTCACGGGATCTTTAAGATTACTGAAAACGTTACCAACCTTTTATTATACAACACTATTTTAGTTGTTTCATTGTTAAGTACATGCGCTAAGCGATGTGACAAATGTTTAATAAGTGGTATCTTGAAATACATCTTATGTGGATTCTGAGCGACATTTCTATCTCTAACAATAATAATGTTGATAGAGATAGAAATGTCGCTCAGAATCCACATAAGATGTATTTCAAGATACCACTTATTAAACATTTGTCACATCGCTTAGCTAATGTACTTAACAATGAAAAAACTAAAATAGTGTTGCATAATAATAAAAAGGTTGGTAACGTTTTCAGTAATCTTAAAGATCCCGTGAACATTGATGACATGTCAAGCGTAGTGTATATGATTAGTTGTACAAATTGTAATGGAGTATATGTGGGACAAACGAGACAATATTTAAAGAATCGTGTTAATAACCATATTAATGATTGTAAAAAGTTTAATGAAGATAAGACGGCTCTGTTCAAACACAGCGTTACTTTACAGCATATATTTGATTTAAAAAAATTTAAGATATTAGATTTTGAACATAATTTTAGGAAGAGAATTTTTTAGAAATGATTCATATTTATAATAACAAAAATAGTATCAATTGTCGTACAGATACCAAAAACTTATCAAAATGCTATCAAAATGTTCTAAATTTGTTAAATATTTCAAACAGATAGTTCTCCTTTTCGTTTTCCTAACTGTATTTTGGTTTAGTGTTTTTTAGTTTAATTTTTTACAAGTCGGTTTTTGCTCTTATTGGAGTTTAGTAAGTTTTAGTCAATTGATCTGGTCACAGCAGGTGATGCGCAGAGTCCCGTCCCGGTGCCTGCAATCCGTGAACTCGGATGAACCTCCCCAGTTTGCACTGAGTCGATCTTCTTCAAGATCCACATCTTCAGCTTCCCTGTCTGCTCCTCCGTCAGAGAAGTGCCCAGGTCCTGGTGCGTAATCGCCATCTTGAACCCGGTCATTGCGTCCTTGAAGGAATAGGACACGGTTGCGGGCCCTTTTACCTTCTTTATGGGTCTGTCCTTGGGCGTACTGCCATCCGACTGGTGTCGATTTGGCGTCCCAGTCGTGGCTGGCCCTTCTGTAATAGCTTTGGTTGGAGGTTGCTTGGAGCCCCCTCCTTCCTTAGCTTTCTTCAGCTTCCGGCGAGCAGCCCCGGAGAGCTTTTGCCTTACAGGCTTGGAGTCTCTGGTACCTGTTTCACCGGAGGTGTTGATTGGAGCCCCTGAGTTCTGCTTGGAGTCCTCGGTGCTATTTGATTTTGGTTTGTTGCTATGGTCACTCATTGTTGTTCCCACGAGTAGCTATGGAAAGGGTGGTCAGCCTCGGCAGAGCCCCGCAGTACCGAGGTAAGGCCTGGATACAACCGAGTGCGGCCCGGTGCTCGGAGGTGTTGCCAGTAACGACTGATCTTCTATTCAGCCTCGCATCCCATAGGCCTGGTCTACCCCACCTTAGGATTTAGGATTTTTATTGAGGTTTTCTCCTCTTGGATTGGGCGGTAAAGCCAAGTCCCCCCGCCCCATATATACCCCGCGAGACATGTCCACAGTCGGTAGAGAGGAGCATGGTTTTACGAGAGACACGCCTATGGTATTAGCTCTCCGGCGCCGTTTTGAACACCTGGTGCAGTACCCTTAGCCACGACACGACAGCCGGGTTAGGTGTATGACCCAGCCCGGTCGATCCGAGCCGTCATAAATCAGGGCACGGCACAGAGGCGTTTTACATCCCGGTCGGCCCTTAGATAGTTCACGCCTCGGATCTCCCGGAGAAGGTTTCGAGGAAGTACTGCAATACCTCGAAAGTTAGTGACGTCATTAGACAGCCTAACTGGTGTCAACCCCACTTTCCTGGATCCCCGTTAAGTTATATTAGTTTACTTTTAATTGTATTTATAATTTCTGTTCATATAA
Source organism: Harpalus rubripes (assembly GCA_963082715.1). NCBI lineage: Eukaryota > Metazoa > Arthropoda > Insecta > Coleoptera > Carabidae > Harpalus > Harpalus rubripes. The sequence goes on along the minus strand of OY720459.1, from coordinate 34,064,197 downwards.
ACAATTATCAATTTAAAGTAATAGGTAATTGTTCACTGAATCAGAAATTAGAGATAATACCTAATAAATGGGGTCTCATGGCCGCGTGCCTGCATGTCAGTTAGCGAATCTGGGGAACCGGGTTTGATCCCGACCGGCGAAAAATATTTCCAATTTTAAATGGCACAAAATTGACCCGTGTGGTGCACTCTCCGCACCAGCAATTAGTTCCCTTGAGGTGACGCCTGGTAAGCGTCTACACGGTGCAAATATCTCATCATTGCCAATATTTGTGTACAAAGCAGGTTGGCACACCCAGCAATGGGCAATAAGCCGTGATGATGTATTTATTTACTTTATTTTATTTATACCTAATAAATAAAAATTAACCTAATAGAATTCCATACGCTATTTAAAAAAAACAATTAAAATTAATTTTGCTTATTGATTCAGATGTAAAATTTTACGCTCCACAACTTTTATTTGAAGCTTTTTTACCTATATTATTAGGGAAGCAGGAATTTACGAAAGTCTAATTTTACATGTTAAATCCCTATGTTACGGTGTTCGAGTCACTATACTTTATATAGGACGCATTTTTATTTAATATGTATTTTTAATACATATTCTCTTCTAGATGACTTGGGCAATTATAACTTATATGATATTATTGGTGGAAGAAGGTGTCTCCTAAATATCTTGTTTAACTTAACAAAAACTATGTTTAAAAAATAATATTTTTTGCATTAACAACAAGCATAATAAAAATAATACGTCTTTATTTACGAAGATCCTAATTAAAGACACTTTGAAGCTGCTTGAGAAAAAAATTTCAGATATTGTGAAACTTTTTCGTCATTGTCTAACATCGAGTTTCTTTATTTTTAACAATGAATACTACAAACAAGTTGATGGTGTTGCAATGGGTAATCCTCTGTCTCCTTCCATAGCTAATTTTTGTATGGAGTTCTTTGAAGAATTAGCTTTGGATTCTTCTAATGGTTGCGGTATGTTGATGATGTCTTCGCTATTTGGCCCCATGGACGACATAATTTATCAATCTTCTTGAACCACTTGAACAACATCCATGAAAACATTGAGTTCACCGTAGAAGTCGAAGATCCTGGATGTATTACTGGAAAGAAGAGAAGTTGGTTCTTTACATTCAGTCTACAGGAAGCCTACACACATTAACCGATATATTAATGCCATATCACATTACCATCCATCTCAGAAATATGGTACTATTATATGCCTAGTAAGAAGAGCTTTAAATATTTGTCATCCTGTCAAATTAAAGGAAGAAATGGAAGAACTTAAGAATATTTTTGTAAAAAATGAATTTTCTATTTCTTCAATTGAAAAATGCCTGAAACCGAGAAGACCAGTTAACAGTGCAAATGAAAGGAACGTAATGTATGCTTCCATTCCTTATGTCAAAAATGTCACGAACAAGATTAATTGAATTCTCCGTAAGAAAAACATGAAGATTTCGTTTTCTCCATATGTGAAAATTCGACATACGTTAAGACAAGTGAAAGACATAATCCCTCTTCAGTCTTCAGGAATTTATCAGATTCCTTGTGTCTTCGGGAAAGTTTACATTGACCAGACTGGTAGAGCTATTTCTACAAGATTAAATGAATGCCAGCGATCGATCAGATTGAACCAGCCTGGAAAATAGTATGTTGCAGAGAAGAATTTTACCAAATAAAATTCGAAAAAACCAAAATTGCAAGATCTGCACGCCTCAACAACAGGTTAATTAAAGAAGCCGTAGATATTTATAAAACCAAGAATGTTAATCTCAATTATTGTGACGGACTAGAACTTAGTCGAGCATGGCTTCCTGTAATTAATATGTTGTAATTTTGTTACCTTAGTTACTTAATGCTAACGTTTTGTTATTATTTATTTATGTATTTTCTCTGAAAAAGGCATCAGTATATGCTGCCGAAACGTCGGGTATAAAATAAAATACAGATCATAAATTAAAAAGCTTGTATTATACTCATTGTATTATGAATTCTAAAAGATTTTTAAATAATTTAACAAGTATAATCAATTAAGTAAAATTATTTCAAAGACAGAGACTGTTGGTGGTGGATTTATTTGCATAAGACGCTATACATTTGCTTCGTGTTGGCCAGGAGCGGCGCAAGATTTCGAAATTTGTGACACTGGGGGAACGTAATGGGAGGCATAATTTTTTTTATCGTTGTAAGAACTTAGTTATTATATATAATATTTTGATCGTAACCAAGGATAAATTTAATTGAAGAAAGTTCATCGGATGATGGATGAAAAGGAAGATAAAAAATTATTTCTACATCTTCTCTTGCAAACGTTTTGGTATTTTATTTTACCTTCATCAGTGCTACAATAAAAATATATGACACAAATCAACAACAATCATTTTCCAGTGCATAATCAAACAATAATAAACAAGAAGTTTAATCAAACAATAATTTTTTTATAATACCTGTGAGATATGTAGACCAAACGAGAAACATTATAAAGGACAGCATCACCTGTGACAGTGTAGATCAACTGACTAAAACTTACTAACCTCCAATAAGAGCAAAAACCAAGTTGTCAAAAACTAAACTAAAAAACACTAAACCAAAATACAGTTAGGAAAACGAAAAGAAGAACTATCTGTTTGAATTATTTAACAAATTTAGAACATTTTGATAAGTTTTCGGTGTCTGTACGACAATTGATACTATTTTTGTTATTATAAATATGAATCATTTCTAAAAAAATTCTCTTCCTAAAATTAGATTGAAAATCTAATATCTTAACATTTTGAAAATCAAATCTGTGCTGTACAGTAACGCTGTGTTTGGACAGAGCCGTCTTATCTTCATTAAACTTTTTACAATCATTAATATGGTTATTAACACGATTCTTTAAATATTGTCTCGTTTGTCCCACATATACTCCATTACAATTTGTACAACTATTCATATACACTACGCTTGGCATGTAATCAATGTTCACGGGATCTTTAAGATTACTGAAAACGTTACCAACCTTTTATTATACAACACTATTTTAGTTGTTTCATTGTTAAGTACATGCGCTAAGCGATGTGACAAATGTTTAATAAGTGGTATCTTGAAATACATCTTATGTGGATTCTGAGCGACATTTCTATCTCTAACAATAATAATGTTGATAGAGATAGAAATGTCGCTCAGAATCCACATAAGATGTATTTCAAGATACCACTTATTAAACATTTGTCACATCGCTTAGCTAATGTACTTAACAATGAAAAAACTAAAATAGTGTTGCATAATAATAAAAAGGTTGGTAACGTTTTCAGTAATCTTAAAGATCCCGTGAACATTGATGACATGTCAAGCGTAGTGTATATGATTAGTTGTACAAATTGTAATGGAGTATATGTGGGACAAACGAGACAATATTTAAAGAATCGTGTTAATAACCATATTAATGATTGTAAAAAGTTTAATGAAGATAAGACGGCTCTGTTCAAACACAGCGTTACTTTACAGCATATATTTGATTTTAAAAATTTTAAGATATTAGATTTTGAACATAATTTTAGGAAGAGAATTTTTTAGAAATGATTCATATTTATAATAACAAAAATAGTATCAATTGTCGTACAGATACCGAAAACTTATCAAAATGCTATCAAAATGTTCTAAATTTGTTAAATATTTCAAACAGATAGTTCTTCTTTTCGTTTTCCTAACTGTATTTTGGTTTAGTGTTTTTTAGTTTAATTTTTTACAAGTCGGTTTTTGCTCTTATTGGAGTTTAGTAAGTTTTAGTCAATTGATCTTACACTGCCACAGGTGATGCTGTCCTTTATAATGTTTCTCGTTTGGCCTACATATCTCACAGGTATTATAAAAAAATTGTTGTTTGATTAAACTTGTTTAACTAAACTAAAAAACACTAAACCAAAATACAGTTAGGAAAACGAAAAGAAGAACTATCTGTTTGAATTATTTAACAAATTTAGAACATTTTGATAAGTTTTCGGTGTCTGTACGACAATTGATACTATTTTTGTTATTATAAATATGAATCATTTCTAAAAAAATTCTCTTCCTAAAATTAGATTGAAAATCTAATATCTTAACATTTTGAAAATCAAATCTGTGCTGTACAGTAACGCTGTGTTTGGACAGAGCCGTCTTATCTTCATTAAACTTTTTACAATCATTAATATGGTTATTAACACGATTCTTTAAATATTGTCTCGTTTGTCCCACATATACTCCATTACAATTTGTACAACTATTCATATACACTACGCTTGGCATGTAATCAATGTTCACGGGATCTTTAAGATTACTGAAAACGTTACCAACCTTTTTATTATACAACACTATTTTAGTTTTTTCATTGTTAAGTACATGCGCTAAGCGATGTGACAAATGTTTAATAAGTGGTATCTTGAAATACATCTTATGTGGATTCTGAGCGACATTTCTATCTCTAACAATAATAATGTTGATAGAGATAGAAATGTCGCTCAGAATCCACATAAGATGTATTTCAAGATACCACTTATTAAACATTTGTCACATCGCTTAGCTAATGTACTTAACAATGAAAAAACTAAAATAGTGTTGCATAATAATAAAAAGGTTGGTAACGTTTTCAGTAATCTTAAAGATCCCGTGAACATTGATGACATGTCAAGCGTAGTGTATATGATTAGTTGTACAAATTGTAATGGAGTATATGTGGGACAAACGAGACAATATTTAAAGAATCGTGTTAATAACCATATTAATGATTGTAAAAAGTTTAATGAAGATAAGACGGCTCTGTTCAAACACAGCGTTACTTTACAGCATATATTTGATTTTAAAAATTTTAAGATATTAGATTTTGAACATAATTTTAGGAAGAGAATTTTTTAGAAATGATTCATATTTATAATAACAAAAATAGTATCAATTGTCGTACAGATACCGAAAACTTATCAAAATGCTATCAAAATGTTCTAAATTTGTTAAATATTTCAAACAGATAGTTCTTCTTTTCGTTTTCCTAACTGTATTTTGGTTTAGTGTTTTTTAGTTTAATTTTTTACAAGTCGGTTTTTGCTCTTATTGGAGTTTAGTAAGTTTTAGTCAATTGATCTTACACTGCCACAGGTGATGCTGTCCTTTATAATGTTTCTCGTTTGGCCTACATATCTCACAGGTATTATAAAAAAATTGTTGTTTGATTAAACTTGTTTAACTAAACTAAAAAACACTAAACCAAAATACAGTTAGGAAAACGAAAAGAAGAACTATCTGTTTGAATTATTTAACAAATTTAGAACATTTTGATAAGTTTTCGGTGTCTGTACGACAATTGATACTATTTTTGTTATTATAAATATGAATCATTTCTAAAAAAATTCTCTTCCTAAAATTAGATTGAAAATCTAATATCTTAACATTTTGAAAATCAAATCTGTGCTGTACAGTAACGCTGTGTTTGGACAGAGCCGTCTTATCTTCATTAAACTTTTTACAATCATTAATATGGTTATTAACACGATTCTTTAAATATTGTCTCGTTTGTCCCACATATACTCCATTACAATTTGTACAACTATTCATATACACTACGCTTGGCATGTAATCAATGTTCACGGGATCTTTAAGATTACTGAAAACGTTACCAACCTTTTATTATACAACACTATTTTAGTTGTTTCATTGTTAAGTACATGCGCTAAGCGATGTGACAAATGTTTAATAAGTGGTATCTTGAAATACATCTTATGTATATATTTGATTTTAAAAATTTTAAGATATTAGATTTTGAACATAATTTTAGGAAGAGAATTTTTTAGAAATGATTCATATTTATAATAACAAAAATAGTATCAATTGTCGTACAGATACCGAAAACTTATCAAAATGCTATCAAAATGTTCTAAATTTGTTAAATATTTCAAACAGATAGTTCTTCTTTTCGTTTTCCTAACTGTATTTTGGTTTAGTGTTTTTTAGTTTAATTTTTTACAAGTCGGTTTTTGCTCTTATTGGAGTTTAGTAAGTTTTAGTCAATTGATCTTACACTGCCACAGGTGATGCTGTCCTTTATAATGTTTCTCGTTTGGCCTACATATCTCACAGGTATTATAAAAAAATTGTTGTTTGATTAAACTTGTTTATTATTGTTTGATTATGCTCTGGAAAATGATTGTTGTTGATTTGTGTCATATATTTATATTGTAGCACTGATGAAGGTAAAATAAAATACCGGAACGTTTGCAAGAGATGTAGAAATATTTTTTTATCTTCCTTTATATCCATCATCCGATAAACTTTCTTCAATTAGTTATTATATTTATAGGTAAAACTTCAATATTGCTTGTTTAGATCTTGCAACTATCACAGAATGTTAAACGTTACGAATGTGCGTCTACCCGTATTCTATTAAAGTTTATACATGAACAATGAGTAAACAATAAGTATAATTTAAAATATAGACAATGTATAGATAATGTATATTATGTAATTTTTGTACGAGCATATATTACACTTGCGCAGTGGAGGTATAAGGAAATAATTATAATTTCATACTTATTTTGATAGTCATTAATAATAATTATTTAAAAAAATTGATAAGAATGATTTGTGATCACATGAATAAGTTTTAATCGTAGAAATTAACTATTTAGTCCTCAATGATCAAGGAAATATTAAATTTTACAAAATCTTTCTTCGTTATTTAATATTTACTTGATTTTTTAGACCTAAATAGTTTATTTCTAGGATTAAATATTATTAATAATAAATAAAAAATGGAAGGCAGAGAAGAAAACATGAAACAAAATTAAATTGTACTGTGAATCACATAAACAACAAATAGTAAAATTTGGATACTCTTTTATGTAAAAAATAAAAATAGTCTGTCTATATGGAAGTAAACAATATACACATTTTCGTGACGTAAACTACACCTCTAGGCATTTTCGTAGTCAGTCGGAACTATCCGACAGATCTGTTTGATGACGTCACAGATATATCAGATCCATCCGATTATCGAAGCTTTTACGAACGCGTCAGATCTGTGTATGATTTAACGTTTATATATGAGGTAATAGAAGAAGTTTAACTTTGTTAAAATGGATAAGAAAATGGGGATTGTGTCTGTAGTTGTCTATAATTTCATATATGACTATTTGGATAATTTGTTTAGATTATTTCGATTAGAAATTGTTTCATGTGGTCATTTATTTGTTCGAAATAAATCATAAAACTTTCACAAAGTGCGAACTGTCATATTTTCTCCATAACTTGCTATATCCTGATCACCTTGCGCGATCTTAAAAATCTATCGATTTGTGCTGCAAAAGATCGATGATTTTGAAGGTAAGTTGAATAGTTGGACTCAACAAATTAATCTGATCGAACCTCTGAAGGTCGAATGTGATATGTTGCGTGCGAAGGTTGAAGATTTTGAACAACGATCACGATCCAATAACTTGGAAATCATCTGTATTCCTGAAAAACCCAACGAAAACCTAATACAAACTATTTGTAATATGGATAACGTAATTCAATGTCTAATTAATGAACAAGATCTGGATGCTATTAATAGAGTATCGCACTTTCATCACTCACCTAATAAAACAAAACATATTATAGTTAGATTTGTATCTCGTTTAAAACGAGACAAATTTCTTACCAGTGCACGGCAACGAAAAGACTTGTCCCCATCACGGTAACGAAAACATGGTTTAGAATTTCAACGAATCTGGCTGTAATATTAAACATTAACAACTGAAATTTTAAATGAAGAATGCGGAAGATGTAATTAATCAGTTAACTGATCGATTTTAAAATAAAATCTGTAACAAATGAGAAAAAAATTATATCATAATGACAATATTAGCCATTTTTCAACTTCAATTTTCTTCAAAATATTAATATTTTTTAAATATCTGATTAAGTTACAGTGTAAATATATCTTTGTTGATTCTATTTATGTTTTATTTTTAAAAATATATTATGTAGTTTATAAATAAATAGTGAAATTCTAATATGCAATTTTAGTATCGAAATTTACACATAGATGTCGCAGCATTGCACCCCTAAGTCTCCCCTATGTTTACCTGTTATTAGCTCCGCCCACTCCGCCTTGCCATAGGGTAAACTTCCGAACAGTGGCGAAATTACAAATATGACTTTGTTTACAATGTTTATATTTATGGTACAATATTCACGTCTCGAATATTCTAAAATACCGAAATTTTAATTATTTTGAGCACTAAAAATTCTAATTTTAACAATAGATTCCCATACTAGCACCAATGAACTTTTGGAAAACAGTGTAAATAATGCTTTTAATTGAAATTTAGAATTGCTTGTCTACAAATAATAAAGAAAATATATAATTATATATATATATATATATATATATATATATATATATATATATATATATATATATATAAATGCAATAATTTAATATAGGTACCGTAGTGTAATTAAAGAGGCACTGTTATTATTGTTAATTTCTAAGAAGTTTTGACCTTTCTTTGAAACTCCCTCCACCATTTACTTTATTTGTAGATTAGGGTGCATTTATTTATAACAATATATTTAGTTTGTCTTTGATCGTCCGTAGGAGCGTATATTGACAGTGCAAAGTGCTTTTCTAATTCGTTAAAAATTCAAGTTGTTTTTGTTGTTTCCATTTTTGTTATTTTGTTCTCGTTTATTATTTGTGGTTTTGTTTTGTTTGTTGTCTTTTTTTGTTATATTGTTGCTTCGTTTTGTCATTATATTTTATAATGGCACGTGCTGACAGGGATTTGAAAAGAAATCCTCATCCAAGTAGAAGAAAATCTGCGAAGTACAAAATAAAAACTGCACTTGCAAAAAGATGGTAATTTGAATAATATAAAATATATCTAATAACCACCTATCTGTAATTATGTATCATATTTTCTTACATGTACCGATATTTATGAAAATACATAGGGCTAAAACAATAATTTTACAAGAAGCAGGACAAATTTCGACAGACCAGGACCAGATAATCGGAAACAAAAGGTGAAAATATTATTGTTTTCCTTGATATAAAAGTTTTATATACAAAAATTTAAAAGTTTTGGAATCTATTGTAGTTTTTCATTAAAAACTGTTATGGGCTTCAAGTAAAGCTCTTCTGGTTGTCCAATGGTACCCAAAATCTAATCAACTCTTCATATGAATGCAGAATGCACTATGGACTGAAAACATTACCTCTACTACTTACGGTATAACGGGCGGTAAAAATACTGCTCTGCGAATATAAAATTTGTAAAACCGGAAATATGTTATTTACAAAAACCAAAATGTTACTTATAGAGAAAACAATGATTGGAAACCTGCAAAAATTATAAGCAAACATAATTGTACTATCCAATATATTTTGTAATTAGAAATTAAATCGTCTAAAACGACGTAATACTATAATCATTCAACGAACTAAGATCTAAATTTTGTAATTCTGTTCTAGATATTAATAATTATAAAAATAATTATGTCTGTAATGATGTATGTATGTATGTAATATTTGTATTTGTAAAAAGGGAGATGTTATAATGTGTAGTTATTGTTAATGTAATTTAATTATTTCTGTATTATTGGCAATAATGTTTATTTCTTATTCTTATTAATATTTGTTTGTATTTAACCTATTGGTCATTTATTAAGTTACCTACCTATAATCATCACACTCAATAATACTAAGGGTTTTTTAAGTAAATAATTTCGTACATAATTATAATATAATATTGTATATATGTCCTCATAATTAAATAAATAGAAATAAAAAACATTGTTTTTAAGGTACTTATATATATATATATATATATATATATATATATATATATATATATATATATATATATATATTAATTTCCACTAATAAATTATTTCAGTAGTTCAACAATATACATATTTAATTGCCTGGTTGGTTATTATATAAATACAGCACAGCAACAATATACGTATAACAACTGTTGCAAGTAAAATGCAGATTATACGTAGATAATTGATAAGCTACCTGCTACCTGTTTCCGGGAATGGCGCGGCACAGTGGAATAATATAAGAAGGGTTGCTAGAGCTATAAATAGATGTAGAAGAATATTAGGGAGAGCATTTCGGTACCGCCTACTGGCTCCTTCTCCCTTTACACCTCTAAAACCAGACATGGTCAAAGAAAACAAGTCAAGGCTCTTAACGCGGGCCAACTAAACTTCGACCAAACAAATAAAATTTGGGTGAATGACCATCTAAGCCCCAGCAACAAACTTGTATTATCAAAATCCAAGGAGTGTGCACGATCAAATGGTTTCAAGTATGTCTGGGTTCGAAACAGTAGAATCTTCGCAAGGAAACAAGATAATTCTCCGGTCTTATTAATTAATTCAGAAAAAGATCTAACCAAGCTGAAATAAATCTTTTTCCATACTAGTTTACAATATTGAGTCACTCGTCTAAAAATGAGAAGTGTATATTATCATAACGTTTGTGGGATAAAAACTAAATTATCTACTGTGTACAACGAAATCTCAGATAGTAATTATGACATAATTTGCTTTAGTGAGACTTGGTTAAACAATTCAATTAGTGATAGTGAAATATGTGGTCCAAATAAATACCCAATCTACAGACGTGATCGTGATATCCCAAATGTTAAACAAGGTGGCGACGTATTAGTACTGGTGTTCAAAAAGTTTTATTCCCAAATTCAAATAGAGTGGTTCTCATTGGCTGAAGACATCTGGGTGACCATATTCAGTTCCAATTTCCAAAAACTCTATCTGTGCTATGTGCATCTTCCCCCGACTGCTGATATCGACACCTACAACAGCCATTTCAACAAGATAAGCGACATAGCCCTCCAGTTATCCAATAACAACATTTTAATTGTAGGTGACTACAACATACCGGAAATTGAATGGATACCTGATGGAGTTGATTCATTACAACCCAATATTCTTACAAGATCAGATGTCTCTCTCAATGTAGTTAATACTATGGCACTCTGTAATTTAAACCAGTACAATAGCATTCTAAATAATCTTAATGCTATTCAAGATCTAGCTTTATGTTAATTTTCAGTTAAAAAATCAAAATTCATTCATCCGATTTCAAAATTAGATATTATTTATCACTTTGCAATTGATATTGATTTTTTTCTTATCGATTTTAAACCACTTAGTAATATTTATGTTCATAATTATAATTTTAAAAAATGTGATTATGAGAACTTAATATATAAACTGTCAGCAGTAAACTGGGACTTGAGATTAAATAATCCCGATATAAACGTGCACGTAATAGTTATTTGTGTATCAAGAGCGTAAAGTGAATCTTTATTGCTCGTGCTCGTAAATTGAGTGCGAGCGTAGCGAGCGCTACAATCGAGCTAAAGCAATATATACTTTACGCTAGAGATGCACACATAATTTTTTCAACGACTTTACTAACGAAATAAAAAAATAATAATACCTATTTAGTAAGTTCAATTCAATCTTAACCAATTTCCTGTTTAGTGTTGCTGTAACCATGACGATATGAGTAAATAAATAATTTTGATGCCAACAGTCATTGTTTTATGAAAAGTTTTCACAGATACATCAAAAATGTGTTCAAAAATTTTCATAAATAGTGAAGATAGTGATTTTTCTTGCACTCCTCCAGATATATTTTGGTTAGGTGGAAGATCAGCCTTGGCTGAACCTCGCCTTTGAGGTATTTCCCTAAATAAAGTTTGTTATTATTATTATTATTATTATTATTATTATTATTATTATTATTATTATTATTATTATTATATATTCGAAACGGCGCAAAATGCTTCCTTTAGCTTATTACCTGCAAAATCAAGAGCATTATACGAAAAGAATTATAACCTCTTCATTGAATGGTGTAAGTTATTATTATTAAGTTAAAAATTCAAGAATTACAGTGAAAATGTTTTACTAGCTTACTTTTTGGAAAAATCTACTGTAATGAAATCTTTTTCTCTTTGGTTTATTTATTCCATGCTAAAATCAACACTAGCAGTTAAGAACGATATTAATATCAGCAAATTCAAGAAACTAACTGCTTTTTTGAAACAAAAATCAGTTGGTTATAGACCACAAATATCTAAATCTTTAACGAGAGATGATATAAATAAATTCCTGACTGAAGCCCCAGACGATCATTTCCTTATCATGAAAGTTGCTCTTATATTGGGTGTTGCTGGAGCATGCCGACGCGACGAATTAGTTAGGATGACTGTAGATGATATTGAGGATAATGGGTGTATTTTAATTGTGAAGATTCCAGACTCAAAAACTAATGTGCAGCGAATATTTATAGTTGATGATCATAATCTTTTGTCCAGAAGATATGTTGCTCTTCGACCCTCTAACATATCATCTCGGCGATTATTCATAAATTATAAGCATGGCAAATGTACCGCACAAGTTGTTGCAATGAACACTATAGGAAAAATTCCATTGAACATTGCACAATATCTGAATTTACGTGATACGAAATCATATACAGGCCATTGTTTCCCCAGATCCTCTGATACATTACTAGCTAATTCCGGAGCTGACATTATGACTCTAAAACGTCATGGTGGCTGGCGTTAATCAGCTGTTGCAGAAAGTTATGTTAATGAAAGTTTGAAAAATAAAATTAATACAGCGCATAAAATTTTATCAGAGTGAACTTAGCAGCAGATTCGCAGCAGCGGATTCGAAAGAAAAGTAGTGTTGGACAACCCTGACGTTCGCTGCCGCTCGTTGACGATCGCTGCCGTTCGTTTAGGTTTATTTCAATAAAATCGAAGAAAAAATAATAAATACCTGTTTTATCTAATTCAGTAAACAAAATAAGTCATTTGGTATATCAATTCAGGGGCACAGGGTACATAATAACGATAACAGTTTGAAAATATACACATTAGCAAATATTACTAGCTCATAGTTATCCAGACAACGATACAGGCAGAATGAATCATTTGATAAATGGGTCTCTGTATCCTAGAAACGAAATAGAGTCTATGTATTTATGCAATATTTCAGGGGACAAAGTACTGTGAAAATGCAAGTGATACTGTTTTTATATAATATTAACAGTCATTTCACCACCTAATATTACTTCTGATATTTTCATAATTTCAGGGGAAGTAAACACTACCCTAGCAATTATAATAAATTAATAATACTTGAAAATTTCAGGGGATGCCATATTACAAAACAATAAAATACAAAATGTGGTATGCAAGTGCTACTGGTTATATATAATATTGAAAGTCATTTCACCCCCTACTATTACTTCTGATACTTTCATAATTTCAGGGGAGGTAAACACAAATCTAAGAATTAAAATAAAATTAAAATATATGAAAATTTCAGGGGATGCGGCTCTGTATAACAATAAAATTTAAAATGTGGTATGCAAATGCTAATGGTTTTATATAATATTGACAGAGATTTCACCCTCTAATATTACTTCTGATATTTTCATAATTTCAGGGGATGTAAACACTTCCCTAGCAATTATAATAAATTAATAATATTTGAAAATTTCAGGGGATGTGATACTGTAAAATAATAAAATTTAAAATGTCATGCAAGAGCTACTGCTTTTATATAATATTGACAGAGATTTCACCCCCTAATATTACTTCTGATATTTTCATAATTTCAGGGGATGTAAACACATCCCTAGCGATTATAATAAATTATTAATATTTGAAAATTTCAGGGGATGCGATACTGTAAAATAATAAAATTTAAAATGTCATGCAAGTGATACTGGTTTTATATAATATTAACAGTTACTTCACCCCCTAATATTACTTCTGATATTTTCATAATTTCAGGGGATGTAAACACATCCCTAGCAATTATAATAAATTAATAATATTTGAAAATTTCAGGGGATGTGATACTGTAAAATAATAAAATTTAAAATGTCATGCAAGAGCTACTGCTTTTATATAATATTGACAGAGATTTCACCCCCTAATATTACTTCTGATATTTTCATAATTTCAGGGGATGTAAACACATCCCTAGCGATTATAATAAATTATTAATATTTGAAAATTTCAGGGGATGCGATACTGTAAAATAATAAAATTTAAAATGTCATGCAAGTGATACTGGTTTTATATAATATTAACAGTTACTTCACCCCCTAATATTACTTCTGATATTTTCATAATTTCAGGGGATGTAAACACATCCCTAGCAATTATAATAAATTAATAATATTTGAAAATTTCAGGGGATGTGATACTGTAAAATAATAAAATTTAAAATGTCATGCAAGAGCTACTGCTTTTATATAATATTGACAGAGATTTCACCCCCTAATATTACTTCTGATATTTTCATAATTTCAGGGGATGTAAACACATCCCTAGCGATTATAATAAATTATTAATATTTGAAAATTTCAGGGGATGCGATACTGTAAAATAATAAAATTTAAAATGTCATGCAAGTGATACTGGTTTTATATAATATTAACAGTTACTTCACCCCCTAATATTACTTCTGATATTTTCATAATTTCAGGGGATGTAAACACATCCCTAGCAATTATAATAAATTAATAATAATTGAAAATTTCAGGGGATGTGATACTGTAAAATAATAGAATTTAAAATGTCATGTAAGAGCTACTGCTTTTATATAATATTGACAGAGATTTAACCCCCTAATATTACTTCTGATATTTTCATAATTTCAGGGGATGTAAACACATCCCTAGCAATTATAATAAATTAATAATATTTGAAAATTTCAGGGGATGCGATACTGTAAAATAATAAAATTTAAAATGTCATGCAAGTGATACTGGTTTTATATAATATTAACAGTTACTTCACCCCCTAATATTACTTCTGATATTTTCATAATTTCAGGAGATGTAAACACATCCCTAGCAATTATAATAAATTATTAATATTTGAAAATATCAGGGGATGTGATACAGTAAAATAATAAAATTTAAAATGTCATGCAAGAGCTACTGCTTTTATAGAATATTGACAG
This sequence comes from Harpalus rubripes, assembly GCA_963082715.1. Lineage (NCBI taxonomy): Eukaryota > Metazoa > Arthropoda > Insecta > Coleoptera > Carabidae > Harpalus > Harpalus rubripes. The sequence goes on along the minus strand of OY720459.1, from coordinate 34,049,162 downwards.
AGATTTCACCCCCTAATATTACTTCTGATATTTTCATAATTTCAGGGGATGTAAACACATCCCTAGCGATTATAATAAATTATTAATATTTGAAAATTTCAGGGGATGCGATACTGTAAAATAATAAAATTTAAAATGTCATGCAAGTGATACTGGTTTTATATAATATTAACAGTTACTTCACCCCCTAATATTACTTCTGATATTTTCATAATTTCAGGGGATGTAAACACATCCCTAGCAATTATAATAAATTATTAATATTTGAAAATATCAGGGGATGTGATACTGTAAAATAATAAAATTTAAAATGTCATGCAAGAGCTACTGCTTTTATATAATATTGACAGAGATTTCACCCCCTAATATTACTTCTGATATTTTCATAATTTCAGGGGATGTAAACACATCCCTAGCAATTATAATAAATTAATAATATTTGAAAATTTCAGGGGATGTGATACTGTAAAATAATAAAATTTAAAATGTCTTGCAAGAGCTACTGCTTTTATATAATATTGACAGAGATTTCACCCCCTAATATTACTTCTGATATTTTCATAATTTCAGGGGATGTAAACACATCCCTAGCAATTATAATAAATTAATAATATTTGAAAATTTCAGGGGATGTGATACTGTAAAATAATAAAATTTAAAATGTCATGCAAGAGCTACTGCTTTTATATAATATTGACAGAGATTTCACCCCCTAATATTACTTCTGATATTTTCATAATTTCAGGGGATGTAAACACATCCCTAGCAATTATAATAAATTAATAATATTTGAAAATTTCAGGGGATGTGATACTGTAAAATAATAAAATTTAAAATGTCATGCAAGAGCTACTGCTTTTATATAATATTGACAGAGATTTCACCCCCTAATATTACTTCTGATATTTTCATAATTTCAGGGGATGTAAACACATCCCTAGCAATTATAATAAATTAATAATATTTGAAAATTTCAGGGGATGTGATACTGTAAAATAATAAAATTTAAAATGTCATGCAAGAGCTACTGCTTTTATATAATATTGACAGAGATTTCACCCCTAATATTACTTCTGATATTTTCATAATTTCAGGGGATGTAAACACATCCCTAGCGATTATAATAAATTATTAATATTTGAAAATTTCAGGGGATGCGATACTGTAAAATAATAAAATTTAAAATGTCATGCAAGTGATACTGGTTTTATATAATATTAACAGTTACTTCACCCCCTAATATTACTTCTGATATTTTCATAATTTCAGGGGATGTAAACACATCCCTAGCAATTATAATAAATTAATAATATTTGAAAATTTCAGGGGATGTGATACTGTAAAATAATAAAATTTAAAATGTCATGCAAGAGCTACTGCTTTTATATAATATTGACAGAGATTTAACCCCCTAATATTAGTTCTGATATTTTCATAATTTCAGGGGATGTAAACACATCCCTAGCAATTATAATAAATTAATAATATTTGAAAATTTCAGGGGATGTGATACTGTAAAATAATAAAATTTAAAATGTCATGCAAGAGCTACTGCTTTTATATAATATTGACAGAGATTTAACCCCCTAATATTACTTCTGATATTTTCATAATTTCAGGGGATGTAAACACATCCCTAGCAATTATAATAAATTATTAATATTTGAAAATATCAGGGGATGTGATACTGTAAAATAATAAAATTTAAAATGTCATGCAAGAGCTACTGCTTTTATATAATATTGACAGAGATTTCACCCCCTAATATTACTTCTGATATTTTCATAATTTCAGGGGATGTAAACACATCCCTAGCAATTATAATAAATTAATAATATTTGAAAATTTCAGGGGATGTGATACTGTAAAATAATAAAATTTAAAATGTCTTGCAAGAGCTACTGCTTTTATATAATATTGACAGAGATTTCACCCTCTAATATTACTTCTGATATTTTCATAATTTCAGGGGATGTAAACACATCCCTAGCAATTATAATAAATTAATAATATTTGAAAATTTCAGGGGATGTGATACTGTAAAATAATAAAATTTAAAATGTCATGCAAGAGCTACTGCTTTTATATAATATTGACAGAGATTTCACCCCCTAATATTACTTCTGATATTTTCATAATTTCAGGGGATGTAAACACATCCCTAGCAATTATAATAAATTAATAATATTTGAAAATTTCAGGGGATGTGATACTGTAAAATAATAAAATTTAAAATGTCATGCAAGAGCTACTGCTTTTATATAATATTGACAGAGATTTCACCCCCTAATATTACTTCTGATATTTTCATAATTTCAGGGGATGTAAACACATCCCTAGCAATTATAATAAATTAATAATATTTGAAAATTTCAGGGGATGTGATACTGTAAAATAATAAAATTTAAAATGTCATGCAAGTGATACTGGTTTTATATAATATTAACAGTTACTTCACCCCCTAATATTACTTCTGATATTTTGATAATTTCAGGGGATGTAAACACATCCCTAGCAATTATAATAAATTATTAATATTTGAAAATTTCAGGGGATGCGATACTGTAAAATAATAAAATTTAAAATGTCATGCAAGTGATACTGGTTTTATATAATATTAACAGTTACTTCACCCCCTAATATTACTTCTGATATTTTCATAATTTCAGGGGATGTAAACACATCCCTAGCAATTATAATAAATTAATAATATTTGAAAATTTCAGGGGATGTGATACTGTAAAATAATAAAATTTAAAATGTCATGCAAGAGCTACTGCTTTTATATAATATTGACAGAGATTTCACCCCCTAATATTACTTCTGATATTTTCATAATTTCAGGGGATGTAAACACATCCCTAGCAATTATAATAAATTAATAATATTTGAAAATTTCAGGGGATGCGATACTGTAAAATAATAAAATTTAAAATGTCATGCAAGTGATACTGGTTTTATATAATATTAACAGTTACTTCACCCCCTAATATTACTTCTGATATTTTCATAATTTCAGGGGATGTAAACACATCCCTAGCAATTATAATAAATTAATAATATTTGAAAATTTCAGGGGATGCGATACTGTAAAATAATAAAATTTAAAATGTCACGCAAGTGATACTGGTTTTATATAATATTAACAGTTACTTCACCCCCTAATATTACTTCTGATATTTTCATAATTTCAGGGGATGTAAATACATCCCTAGCAATTATAATAAATTAATAATATTTGAAAATTTCAGGGGATGTGATACTGTAAAATAATAAAATTTAAAATGTCATGCAAGAGCTACTGCTTTTATATAATATTGACAGAGATTTCACCCCCTAATATTACTTCTGATATTTTCATAATTTCAGGGGATGTAAACACATCCCTAGCGATTATAATAAATTATTAATATTTGAAAATTTCAGGGGATGCGATACTGTAAAACAAGAAAATTTAAAATGTCATGCAAGTGATACTGGTTTTATATAATATTAACAGTTACTTCACCCCCTAATATTACTTCTGATATTTTCATAATTTCAGGGGAAGTAAACACATCCCTAACAATTATAATAAATTAATAATATTTGAAAATTTCGGGGGATGCGATATTATTATTATTATTATTATTATTATTATTATTATTATTATTATTATTATTATTATTATTATTATTATTATTATTATTATTATTATTATTTAATACACTACCCTACAGGCAAAAGCCCAATTAATGGGTAGGAGAGGTACATTTATCAATAAAAATATATACAAAGTTTAAGTTCGCTTATAGTGCAATTGAAAATGTCTACGTGATTTTGTACAAGGTGATACGATTTAATCATGTAATGTATGGGAGACTTAGCGAGTATTGTAGTCCTTGACGGTGGTAAATAAAATGTGTCATTAAATCTAGAAGACAGTCTAGGAATTTTAAGATTAATTCTTTTCACAAGTAACATACAGTTAATGATATTATGAATCACTTTAAATAAAAGAACACTAGCATGCATATTTCTCCTTTGCTGTAAATATTGTAAGTCAAAGGATTCAAGGAGTATTGTCTGCGGAGTGCCTCTACTTGGGTAAGTACCTTCTAATATGAATGTAGCAGCTTTGATAAATTTTCTTTGGACACTCTCAATGAGTTCTATCATATAATTGGTAGTAGGGTTCCAGATGACTGAACAATACTCCAAATGTGGTCTGACTAAAGAAGTAAAAAGTAATTTAAGTACCTTTGGTTCCTTAAACATTTCAGCATTACGTATAATAAAACCCACACACTTAAATGCTGCGGCAACTTTATTTTCAATATGTTTATTAAATAATAATTTGGGATCAAATATTATTCCCAAATCTGTAATTAAATTCTGTCTACTAATTGAGAGACCGTCGAGTGTGTAGTTGAATGTTATTTGCGATCGTTTCCTAGTATATGACATGACATAACATTTCTGAATATTGAGATGTAGTTTATTGAAAACACACCATTCTCTAATAAGATTTAGATTAGATTGAAGTTTGAGACAATCTTCAATAGATGATATTTCACAGAATAATTTCAGATCATCTGCATAAATAAGATGTTCAATATTAATGCCTGATGTAATGTCATTTATAAAGATACTAAACATCAATGGTCCAAGTATTGAGCCCTGTGGCACTCCAGAGCACTGTAAAAAATTAGCCGATTTATGACCATATGTACTAACATATTGGTACCTGTTGAGAAGGTATGACGTAAAAAGTTGTATTAATGAATCGGAAAATCCGAAAGATTTAAGCTTTAATAGCAAGAGTGAATGGTTCAGGTGATCAAACGCCTTGGAGAAGTCAGTATAGACAACATCAACCTGACCTTGTTGATCAATTACTTACTATTAAAAATGAAATTAAAGAATTACGCGATAAAATTGCAACAACATCAAATCCCGGATCTATGTCATATTCCTCAGTAGCACGTAAAAATGCTGAACCACCTATAATAGTTAAGCCGAAATCTGGAATTCAAAATCCCCATAAAACTAGAACTGATATGTTACAATCTCTCAATCCAATAGAAACTGAAATTAATATTACGAATGTCAGAAGCAGGCGAGACGGCAGTGTAGTTATTTCCTGCGAGGATAACGCCAATATTTCAAAATTAAAACAACTTGCCAGTGATCGGTTAAGTGACAAGTACGAAATCAAACAATTACCCCGTTTGAATCCTAGACTCAAAATTGTAGGGTTCTCTGAAAATCTTGAAAGTACTGCCTTACTAAATTATTTAAGATCTCAAAATAAAAGTTTGATCACTGAAAATAGTACTTGTAGCGTTGTCCTGATTAAATCACTTAAGAAAAATAAAAATATGTACCAAGCTATTATTCAAGTCGACCATAATACATACAATGCGCTCTTAAACTCAGGTACAGTTTTTATTGGGTATGAATATTGTTCGGTATATGACGCGATCGACTTACGTAGGTGTTTCAATTGCTGCGGCTTTCACCACTCAGCCTCTCAGTGCACTACAACTAATCCAGTTTGTCCCAAATGTGCAGAATCACATATTGTAAAACAATAAAATTTAAAATATGACGTGCAAGTGCTACTGGTTTTATATATTGGCAGTCATTACACCCCTTAATATTACTTCTGATACTTTTATAATTTTAGGGGAGGTAAACACCACCCTAGGAATTGAAATAAAATTAAGATATATGAAAATTTCAGGGAATGCGGCACTGTACAATCGGTCCTTCTTTCTTTCAATAAATTAGATTTATTAGGCTATTTACGCATAATATGGAAACATATTTATAAAGGAATTTCGATAGATAATATGACATTAATTCATATCTGTTCAACGCATTTATTCATGGTACAACTAAACTCTCTTACAAAAAGTTATTCGTTAAGAAGGTTAGCTAAAACTGTAGTATCAGCACTGATTTTTACAAACGACATATTAGCAGTAACACATTATGGGATCAATGTATTAATTGGGTTCGGTTTACCTTTTTATGTGAAGATTTCGAATATGCACTAAATATCATTAAAAAAAACAAAGTATTTTTGTAAAATTTTGTGGCTGCATACCAGCAGCTGCATAGCACTTGCATACCACATTTTAAATTTTATTGTTGTATTACACCGCATCCCCCGAAATTTTTATATATTTTAATTTTGTTTAAATTCTTATGGTTGTGTTTACCTCCCCTATAATTATGTATCAGAAGCAATATTAGGGGGTGAAATGACTGTCAATATTATATAAAACCAGTAGCACTTGCATGCCATATATTAAATTTTATTGCTTTACCGTGCCGCATCCCCTGAAATTTTCATGTTTTTTATATTCATTTTAATTCTTAGGGTTGTGATTACCTCCCCTGATATTATAAAAGTATCAGAAGTAATATTAGGGGGTGTAATGACTGCCAATATATAAAACCAGTAGCACTTGCACGTCATATTTTATATTTTATTGTTTTACAATATCGCATCCCCTGAAATTTTCAAATATTAATAATTTATTATAATTGCTAGGGATGTGTTTACATCCCCTGAAATTATGAAAATATCAGAAGTAATATTAGGGGGTGAAGTAACTGTTAATATTATATAAAACCAGTATCACTTGCATGACATTTTAAATTTTATTATTTTACAGTATCGCATCCCCTGAAATTTTCAAATATTAATAATTTATTATAATCGCTAGGGATGTGTTTACATCCCCTGAAATTATGAAAATATCAGAAGTAATATTAGGGGGTGAAATCTCTGTCAATATTATATAAAAGCAGTAGCTCTTGCATGACATTTTAAATTTTATTATTTTACAGTATCACATCCCCTGAAATTTTCAAATATTATTAATTTATTATAATTGCTAGGGATGTGTTTACATCCCCTGAAATTATGAAAATATCAGAAGTAATATTAGGGGGTGAAATCTCTGTCAATATTATATAAAAGCAGTAGCTCTTGCATGACATTTTAAATTTTATTATTTTACAGTATCACATCCCCTGAAATTTTCAAATATTATTAATTTATTATAATTGCTAGGGATGTGTTTACATCCCCTGAAATTATGAAAATATCAGAAGTAATATTAGGGGGTTAAATCTCTGTCAATATTATATAAAAGCAGTAGCTCTTGCATGACATTTTAAATTTTATTATTTTACAGTATCACATCCCCTGAAATTTTCAAATATTATTAATTTATTATAATTGCTAGGGATGTGTTTACATCCCCTGAAATTATGAAAATATCAGAAGTAATATTAGGGGGTGAAGTAACTGTTAATATTATATAAAACCAGTATCACTTGCATGACATTTTAAATTTTATTATTTTACAGTATCGCATCCCCTGAAATTTTCAAATATTAATAATTTATTATAATCGCTAGGGATGTGTTTACATCCCCTGAAATTATGAAAATATCAGAAGTAATATTAGGGGTGAAATCTCTGTCAATATTATATAAAAGCAGTAGCTCTTGCATGACATTTTAAATTTTATTATTTTACAGTATCACATCCCCTGAAATTTTCAAATATTATTAATTTATTATAATTGCTAGGGATGTGTTTACATCCCCTGAAATTATGAAAATATCAGAAGTAATATTAGGGGGTTAAATCTCTGTCAATATTATATAAAAGCAGTAGCTCTTGCATGACATTTTAAATTTTATTATTTTACAGTATCACATCCCCTGAAATTTTCAAATATTATTAATTTATTATAATTGCTAGGGATGTGTTTACATCCCCTGAAATTATGAAAATATCAGAAGTAATATTAGGGGGTTAAATCTCTGTCAATATTATATAAAAGCAGTAGCTCTTGCATGACATTTTAAATTTTATTATTTTACAGTATCACATCCCCTGAAATTTTCAAATATTATTAATTTATTATAATTGCTAGGGATGTGTTTACATCCCCTGAAATTATGAAAATATCAGAAGTAATATTAGGGGGTGTAGTAACTGTTAATATTATATAAAACCAGTATCACTTGCATGACATTTTAAATTTTATTATTTTACAGTATCCCATCCCCTGAAATTTTCAAATATTAATAATTTATTATAATCGCTAGGGATGTGTTTACATCCCCTGAAATTATGAAAATATCAGAAGTAATATTAGGGGGTGAAATCTCTGTCAATATTATATAAAAGCAGTAGCTCTTGCATGACATTTTAAATTTTATTATTTTACAGTATCACATCTCCTGAAATTTTCAAATATTATTAATTTATTATAATTGCTAGGGATGTGTTTACATCCCCTGAAATTATGAAAATATCAGAAGTAATATTAGGGGGTTAAATCTTTGTCAATATTATATAAAAGCAGTAGCTCTTGCATGACATTTTAAATTTTATTATTTTACAGTATCACATCCCCTGAAATTTTCAAATATTATTAATTTATTATAATTGCTAGGGATGTGTTTACATCCCCTGAAATTATGAAAATATCAGAAGTAATATTAGGGGGTTAAATCTCTGTCAATATTATATAAAAGCAGTAGCTCTTGCATGACATTTTAAATTTTATTATTTTACAGTATCACATCCCCTGAAATTTTCAAATATTATTAATTTATTATAATTGCTAGGGATGTGTTTACATCCCCTGAAATTATGAAAATATCAGAAGTAATATTAGGGGGTGAAGTAACTGTTAATATTATATAAAACCAGTATCACTTGCATGACATTTTAAATTTTATTATTTTACAGTATCGCATCCCCTGAAATTTTTAAATATTAATAATTTATTATAATCGCTAGGGATGTGTTTACATCCCCTGAAATTATGAAAATATCAGAAGTAATATTAGGGGTGAAATCTCTGTCAATATTATATAAAAGCAGTAGCTCTTGCATGACATTTTAAATTTTATTATTTTACAGTATCACATCCCCTGAAATTTTCAAATATTATTAATTTATTATAATTGCTAGGGATGTGTTTACATCCCCTGAAATTATGAAAATATCAGAAGTAATATTAGGGGGTGAAGTAACTGTTAATATTATATAAAACCAGTATCACTTGCATGACATTTTAAATTTTATTATTTTACAGTATCGCATCCCCTGAAATTTTCAAATATTAATAATTTATTATAATCGCTAGGGATGTGTTTACATCCCCTGAAATTATGAAAATATCAGAAGTAATATTAGGGGTGAAATCTCTGTCAATATTATATAAAAGCAGTAGCTCTTGCATGACATTTTAAATTTTATTATTTTACAGTATCACATCCCCTGAAATTTTCAAATATTATTAATTTATTATAATTGCTAGGGATGTGTTTACATCCCCTGAAATTATGAAAATATCAGAAGTAATATTAGGGGGTTAAATCTCTGTCAATATTATATAAAAGCAGTAGCTCTTGCATGACATTTTAAATTTTATTATTTTACAGTATCACATCCCCTGAAATTTTCAAATATTATTAATTTATTATAATTGCTAGGGATGTGTTTACATCCCCTGAAATTATGAAAATATCAGAAGTAATATTAGGGGGTGAAGTAACTGTTAATATTATATAAAACCAGTATCACTTGCATGACATTTTAAATTTTATTATTTTACAGTATCGCATCCCCTGAAATTTTCAAATATTAATAATTTATTATAATCGCTAGGGATGTGTTTACATCCCCTGAAATTATGAAAATATCAGAAGTAATATTAGGGGGTGAAATCTCTGTCAATATTATATAAAAGCAGTAGCTCTTGCATGACATTTTAAATTTTATTATTTTACAGTATCACATCCCCTGAAATTTTCAAATATTATTAATTTATTATAATTGCTAGGGAAGTGTTTACATCCCCTGAAATTATGAAAATATCAGAAGTAATATTAGGGGGTGAAGTAACTGTTAATATTATATAAAACCAGTATCACTTGCATGACATTTTAAATTTTATTATTTTACAGTATCGCATCCCCTGAAATTTTCAAATATTAATAATTTATTATAATCGCTAGGGATGTGTTTACATCCCCTGAAATTATGAAAATATCAGAAGTAATATTAGGGGGTGAAATCTCTGTCAATATTATATAAAAGCAGTAGCTCTTGCATGACATTTTAAATTTTATTATTTTACAGTATCACATCCCCTGAAATTTTCAAATATTATTAATTTATTATAATTGCTAGGGATGTGTTTACATCCCCTGAAATTATGAAAATATCAGAAGTAATATTAGGGGGTTAAATCTTTGTCAATATTATATAAAAGCAGTAGCTCTTGCATGACATTTTAAATTTTATTATTTTACAGTATCACATCCCCTGAAATTTTCAAATATTATTAATTTATTATAATTGCTAGAGATGTGTTTACATCCCCTGAAATTATGAAAATATCAGAAGTAATATTAGGGGGTTAAATCTCTGTCAATATTATATAAAAGCAGTAGCTCTTGCATGACATTTTAAATTTTATTATTTTACAGTATCACATCCCCTGAAATTTTCAAATATTATTAATTTATTATAATTGCTAGGGATGTGTTTACATCCCCTGAAATTATGAAAATATCAGAAGTAATATTAGGGGGTGAAGTAACTGTTAATATTATATAAAACCAGTATCACTTGCATGACATTTTAAATTTTATTATTTTACAGTATCGCATCCCCTGAAATTTTCAAATAATAATAATTTATTATAATCGCTAGGGATGTGTTTACATCCCCTGAAATTATGAAAATATCAGAAGTAATATTAGGGGTGAAATCTCTGTCAATATTATATAAAAGCAGTAGCTCTTGCATGACATTTTAAATTTTATTATTTTACAGTATCACATCCCCTGAAATTTTCAAATATTATTAATTTATTATAATTGCTAGGGATGTGTTTACATCCCCTGAAATTATGAAAATATCAGAAGTAATATTAGGGGGTGAAGTAACTGTTAATATTATATAAAACCAGTATCACTTGCATGACATTTTAAATTTTATTATTTTACAGTATCGCATCCCCTGAAATTTTCAAATATTAATAATTTATTATAATCGCTAGGGATGTGTTTACATCCCCTGAAATTATGAAAATATCAGAAGTAATATTAGGGGTGAAATCTCTGTCAATATTATATAAAAGCAGTAGCTCTTGCATGACATTTTAAATTTTATTATTTTACAGTATCACATCCCCTGAAATTTTCAAATATTATTAATTTATTATAATTGCTAGGGATGTGTTTACATCCCCTGAAATTATGAAAATATCAGAAGTAATATTAGGGGGTTAAATCTCTGTCAATATTATATAAAAGCAGTAGCTCTTGCATGACATTTTAAATTTTATTATTTTACAGTATCACATCCCCTGATATTTTCAAATATTATTAATTTATTATAATTGCTAGGGATGTGTTTACATCCCCTGAAATTATGAAAATATCAGAAGTAATATTAGGGGGTTAAATCTCTGTCAATATTATATAAAAGCAGTAGCTCTTGCATGACATTTTAAATTTTATTATTTTACAGTATCACATCCCCTGAAATTTTCAAATATTATTAATTTATTATAATTGCTAGGGATGTGTTTACATCCCCTGAAATTATGAAAATATCAGAAGTAATATTAGGGGGTGAAGTAACTGTTAATATTATATAAAACCAGTATCACTTGCATGACATTTTAAATTTTATTATTTTACAGTATCGCATCCCCTGAAATTTTCAAATATTAATAATTTATTATAATCGCTAGGGATGTGTTTACATCCCCTGAAATTATGAAAATATCAGAAGTAATATTAGGGGTGAAATCTCTGTCAATATTATATAAAAGCAGTAGCTCTTGCATGACATTTTAAATTTTATTATTTTACAGTATCGCATCCCCTGAAATTTTTAAATATTAATAATTTATTATAATCGCTAGGGATGTGTTTACATCCCCTGAAATTATGAAAATATCAGAAGTAATATTAGGGGTGAAATCTCTGTCAATATTATATAAAAGCAGTAGCTCTTGCATGACATTTTAAATTTTATTATTTTACAGTATCACATCCCCTGAAATTTTCAAATATTATTAATTTATTATAATTGCTAGGGATGTGTTTACATCCCCTGAAATTATGAAAATATCAGAAGTAATATTAGGGGGTGAAGTAACTGTTAATATTATATAAAACCAGTATCACTTGCATGACATTTTAAATTTTATTATTTTACAGTATCGCATCCCCTGAAATTTTCAAATATTAATAATTTATTATAATCGCTAGGGATGTGTTTACATCCCCTGAAATTATGAAAATATCAGAAGTAATATTAGGGGTGAAATCTCTGTCAATATTATATAAAAGCAGTAGCTCTTGCATGACATTTTAAATTTTATTATTTTACAGTATCACATCCCCTGAAATTTTCAAATATTATTAATTTATTATAATTGCTAGGGATGTGTTTACATCCCCTGAAATTATGAAAATATCAGAAGTAATATTAGGGGGTTAAATCTCTGTCAATATTATATAAAAGCAGTAGCTCTTGCATGACATTTTAAATTTTATTATTTTACAGTATCACATCCCCTGAAATTTTCAAATATTATTAATTTATTATAATTGCTAGGGATGTGTTTACATCCCCTGAAATTATGAAAATATCAGAAGTAATATTAGGGGGTGAAGTAACTGTTAATATTATATAAAACCAGTATCACTTGCATGACATTTTAAATTTTATTATTTTACAGTATCGCATCCCCTGAAATTTTCAAATATTAATAATTTATTATAATCGCTAGGGATGTGTTTACATCCCCTGAAATTATGAAAATATCAGAAGTAATATTAGGGGGTGAAATCTCTGTCAATATTATATAAAAGCAGTAGCTCTTGCATGACATTTTAAATTTTATTATTTTACAGTATCACATCCCCTGAAATTTTCAAATATTATTAATTTATTATAATTGCTAGGGAAGTGTTTACATCCCCTGAAATTATGAAAATATCAGAAGTAATATTAGGGGGTGAAGTAACTGTTAATATTATATAAAACCAGTATCACTTGCATGACATTTTAAATTTTATTATTTTACAGTATCGCATCCCCTGAAATTTTCAAATATTAATAATTTATTATAATCGCTAGGGATGTGTTTACATCCCCTGAAATTATGAAAATATCAGAAGTAATATTAGGGGGTGAAATCTCTGTCAATATTATATAAAAGCAGTAGCTCTTGCATGACATTTTAAATTTTATTATTTTACAGTATCACATCCCCTGAAATTTTCAAATATTATTAATTTATTATAATTGCTAGGGATGTGTTTACATCCCCTGAAATTATGAAAATATCAGAAGTAATATTAGGGGGTTAAATCTTTGTCAATATTATATAAAAGCAGTAGCTCTTGCATGACATTTTAAATTTTATTATTTTACAGTATCACATCCCCTGAAATTTTCAAATATTATTAATTTATTATAATTGCTAGAGATGTGTTTACATCCCCTGAAATTATGAAAATATCAGAAGTAATATTAGGGGGTTAAATCTCTGTCAATATTATATAAAAGCAGTAGCTCTTGCATGACATTTTAAATTTTATTATTTTACAGTATCACATCCCCTGAAATTTTCAAATATTATTAATTTATTATAATTGCTAGGGATGTGTTTACATCCCCTGAAATTATGAAAATATCAGAAGTAATATTAGGGGGTGAAGTAACTGTTAATATTATATAAAACCAGTATCACTTGCATGACATTTTAAATTTTATTATTTTACAGTATCGCATCCCCTGAAATTTTCAAATAATAATAATTTATTATAATCGCTAGGGATGTGTTTACATCCCCTGAAATTATGAAAATATCAGAAGTAATATTAGGGGTGAAATCTCTGTCAATATTATATAAAAGCAGTAGCTCTTGCATGACATTTTAAATTTTATTATTTTACAGTATCACATCCCCTGAAATTTTCAAATATTATTAATTTATTATAATTGCTAGGGATGTGTTTACATCCCCTGAAATTATGAAAATATCAGAAGTAATATTAGGGGGTGAAGTAACTGTTAATATTATATAAAACCAGTATCACTTGCATGACATTTTAAATTTTATTATTTTACAGTATCGCATCCCCTGAAATTTTCAAATATTAATAATTTATTATAATCGCTAGGGATGTGTTTACATCCCCTGAAATTATGAAAATATCAGAAGTAATATTAGGGGTGAAATCTCTGTCAATATTATATAAAAGCAGTAGCTCTTGCATGACATTTTAAATTTTATTATTTTACAGTATCACATCCCCTGAAATTTTCAAATATTATTAATTTATTATAATTGCTAGGGATGTGTTTACATCCCCTGAAATTATGAAAATATCAGAAGTAATATTAGGGGGTTAAATCTCTGTCAATATTATATAAAAGCAGTAGCTCTTGCATGACATTTTAAATTTTATTATTTTACAGTATCACATCCCCTGAAATTTTCAAATATTATTAATTTATTATAATTGCTAGGGATGTGTTTACATCCCCTGAAATTATGAAAATATCAGAAGTAATATTAGGGGGTTAAATCTCTGTCAATATTATATAAAAGCAGTAGCTCTTGCATGACATTTTAAATTTTATTATTTTACAGTATCACATCCCCTGAAATTTTCAAATATTATTAATTTATTATAATTGCTAGGGATGTGTTTACATCCCCTGAAATTATGAAAATATCAGAAGTAATATTAGGGGGTGAAGTAACTGTTAATATTATATAAAACCAGTATCACTTGCATGACATTTTAAATTTTATTATTTTACAGTATCGCATCCCCTGAAATTTTCAAATATTAATAATTTATTATAATCGCTAGGGATGTGTTTACATCCCCTGAAATTATGAAAATATCAGAAGTAATATTAGGGGTGAAATCTCTGTCAATATTATATAAAAGCAGTAGCTCTTGCATGACATTTTAAATTTTATTATTTTACAGTATCACATCCCCTGAAATTTTCAAATATTATTAATTTATTATAATTGCTAGGGATGTGTTTACATCCCCTGAAATTATGAAAATATCAGAAGTAATATTAGGGGGTTAAATCTCTGTCAATATTATATAAAAGCAGTAGCTCTTGCATGACATTTTAAATTTTATTATTTTACAGTATCACATCCCCTGAAATTTTCAAATATTATTAATTTATTATAATTGCTAGGAATGTGTTTACATCCCCTGAAATTATGAAAATATCAGAAGTAATATTAGGGGGTGAAGTAACTGTTAATATTATATAAAACCAGTATCACTTGCATGACATTTTAAATTTTATTATTTTACAGTATCGCATCCCCTGAAATTTTCAAATATTAATAATTTATTATAATCGCTAGGGATGTGTTTACATCCCCTGAAATTATGAAAATATCAGAAGTAATATTAGGGGGTGAAATCTCTGTCAATATTATATAAAAGCAGTAGCTCTTGCATGACATTTTAAATTTTATTATTTTACAGTATCACATCCCCTGAAATTTTCAAATATTATTAATTTATTATAATTGCTAGGGAAGTGTTTACATCCCCTGAAATTATGAAAATATCAGAAGTAATATTAGGGGGTGAAATCTCTGTCAATATTATATAAAACCATTAGCATTTGCATACCACATTTTAAATTTTATTGTTATACAGAGCCGCATCCCCTGAAATTTTCATATATTTTAATTTTATTTTAATTCTTAGATTTGTGTTTACCTCCCCTGAAATTATGAAAGTATCAGAAGTAATAGTAGGGGGTGAAATGACTTTCAATATTATATACATATAACCAGTAGCACTTGCATACCACATTTTGTATTTTATTGTTTTGTAATATGGCATCCCCTGAAATTTTCAAGTATTATTAATTTATTATAATTGCTAGGGTAGTGTTTACTTCCCCTGAAATTATGAAAATATCAGAAGTAATATTAGGTGGTGAAATGACTGTTAATATTATATAAAAACAGTATCACTTGCATTTTCACAGTACTTTGTCCCCTGAAATATTGCATAAATACATAGACTCTATTTCGTTTCTAGGATACAGAGACCCATTTATCAAATGATTCATTCTGCCTGTATCGTTGTCTGGATAACTATGAGCTAGTAATATTTGCTAATGTGTATATTTTCAAACTGTTATCGTTATTATGTACCCTGTGCCCCTGAATTGATATACCAAATGACTTATTTTGTTTACTGAATTAGATAAAACAGGTATTTATTATTTTTTCTTCGATTTTATTGAAATAAACCTAAACGAACGGCAGCGATCGTCAACGAGCGGCAGCGAACGTCAGGGTTGTCCAACACTACTTTTCTTTCGAATCCGCTGCTGCGAATCTGCTGCTAAGTTCACTCTGATTAAAATTTTAGCAAACAAGGAGAATCAAACTTCTGCCACTGCCACACTAACTGAATATTCTAGTGAGAATGTCACAGTCACAGAATCTAATTTATCCTCGTCAGCTGTTTCAAGCTCTGGAATAAATATACAAAACTGCCAAAACTGCACATTCAATTTTAACATTGTCGGTCAATGATTAATTATGAAATATATTTATAGTTGTAATTAAATGTACATTCACCAACAGAATAAAGTTGTAACTTAATTAAATAAATAAGTTGGTAGCATAGCTAACTTCGTATTGTTTGTAGCACATTTGTAGTGTAAAACAGAACCTAACAATAATATGTATTTATCTAAGCGAGCAAATTAAGTACTTTACCGCGCGATGCTATGGGAGACGCGCCGTAAAGTATTTTTTTGCTCGTTCCTTAGTAATCATTAACTTTACGATGACAAAGGAGAGCAAAAATATCAACTTTTCATGGTGGTCGTAGAAAAAAACCTTTTACGATATTTTGTATAGTCTTTTGAATACTTACTGCCCAACTTACTCTACACAACATAAAAAGTACCCTACATAATTTTCAAAATCATTAATTAAAATTATTAAAGAAAAAAATAAATTTCACAGTAAATGGGTAAACTATAGTAATATACATGACTACAACTCTTTTTCTGTTCTCCGAACTAGAATTAACAACAAAATGGTCAATGATTTCAAAAATTATATTAACTATCTCGAACAAAATCTAACAGTACTTGTTTTTGGAATCATACTAAAAAACTTATGATTGATAACAGTTTTCCTAACTCCATGCACTATAATGAAAATAATGTTTACAACGGGAATGATATAAGTAATCTTTTTGCTCATTATCTTGAATCTGTGTGCACTACATTCGACAACAATAATGATAGCAATAGCAATATGCCTACCACAATTAACTGTTCCATCAACATTTCTAACTTAGTTATTAGTGAAGAGGACATTTTCAATCATCTGTCTAACTTAGATACAAAAAAAGGTTATGGCCCTGACTTATTACATCCTATTTTCATAAAAACTTGTGCATATTACTTTGCCTATCCCTTATTTGTAATCTTTAATAAATCTTTAACATTGGGTGTATTTTCAGACATGTGGAAATGTTCCTTCATTACTCCCATTCATAAGTCAGGAGACAAAAGAGACATTCGCAATTATAGGCCAATTTCCATTCTTCTTGTGTTTGGAAAAGTTTTTGAAAGCCTCATTGTTAATAATATTAAATTTGAATTAAAAGAAATAATAATACCTCAACAATCTGGTTTCTGTGCAAAAAAATCTGTATTAAACATTCACCCCATTCACGGATTATGTTAGCGGTCACTTGGATAAAAGGGCACAAGTCGACGTAGTGTACACAGATTTTAGCAAAGCTTTTGATCGAGTAAATCATTCCAAGTTGATGCCAACACTATATTTATATGTTATATACATAAATGTCTTTTGCGCTAGATTGATTCATACATAAGAAATCGTTCACAGATAGTTTCATGCAACGGTTTTAAGTCACGTAACATCATACAGATATCAGGTATTCCTCAGGGGTCCCACCTCGGCCCAATTTTATTTAATTTCTACATTAATTCTATTAGTCAATGTTTTCATCATAGCGACTTTCTTCTCCATGCTGATGACTTGAAATTTTTCATGAAAATTCAATCCCCCAACAACTGCACTCTACTTCAAAGTGAATTAAGGTGAAATGATACCCCAGCGCACGAAATTAAAAAATAGTAAAATGGTTTTTCATTTTTTATTTAAAATTTTGTAATGTTATATGATTTCTTCGTATACACAAATAAAAAGGGTAAAATTTGCCATGAAAACAAAATAATTTCCATAATATTTGTATTTATTCACCCAAAATAATATTTTAAATATTATTTTGAATATATCTCCAGTTCAAAACCTACACTTTTGATTAAATTTGCACTAAATATTTATAACAGGGTAAGGAATAAAATATGTGAAAATTAAGAAAAATGATTTTCGAGAACAATTTTAAAAATCCAGAAAACCTACTTATTTCGTACATTTTAATGTTTTTCTTCTATACTAAACCTACAATTTTGTTCATACTTTAATATGTATTGAAGAATATTATTATACATAGCATATAAAAAAAAATCTAAAATTATATTTCAAGAACATACTTAAAAAAAAATGTAAAGTTTTATTTATTTTCTCAAGTTTGTGAAATTTTATTTCTAAAATTTGTTTAGTATTGCGTACTGTACACATTTTTGTATTTCTTAGGCAAGTATTTTAAATATTTATCGTTTAATATAGAAGATATTGATATATAAAACACATTCGGTAAGTATTTTCGTCAAATATCAGAAAGTGGCGCTATGAGTAGACCTAGCGGTGCATAGATGAACTATAATGAAAACGATGACTCCATGGAAAATAGAAAATTGAAGTGAATAACAAGTACATACGTTTTGCCCGTACCCATAGTCGATGCTCAATCTCGTACTTGAGTATTACTTCGCCAAGCATTACTCCGGTCGTTCTCGACCTCAAGCACATCATATGTTTCGTAGTCGAGAAAGAGAATTTGTTTTAGTTGCGTTGGCATATTTGTAAATTTTAATATTTTACTGTCAAATTATAATTTTGGCACCTATATATACGTCAGGTCATAGATATGAGTGTAAATAATTGCATATACCACCAAAGAAAAATTGCTTTTGGCTAATAAAGTATATAAATATAAGTTAGTCGAAAGCAAGAAAACGGACGCTGCGACCATTCAGAAGAAAAATGGAGAATGGGAAAAAATTAAAGACGAGTAAAATGCCAGAGGTGACATCATCTCACATCTCACAAATACCATTCAGTTAAAGAAATTATAGAATAATTTGAAGTATCGGTAAAATGAAATCTCAATAATTTCTTGAAATGAATTTTAACTTAAAAATTGCATAGGAAACAAAAAGCAGCGACAGAATTAAAATATCAAAGATTAGCTACGGGAGGTGGTCCTGAATAGGAATTGGTCCAATATTCGAAGCGGTGGATATAGCTGCACCACATGCAGATGTGACATTAGAATATCCATGGAACAGTACTGCTGGAATGGAAAGTCAAATTCAAAATTCTTGTGATAATATTTCAGAAATAATAGTTAAGCCTTCAAATACATATAATGTAGATACACTTCATTCAAACATTTTAAATAATAATACTACTTCTAGTGTTAATATTAGTGCTCGTAATAACACCAGTGCTAGTAGTAACACTAGTTCTAGAGCCTACAAAAAGAGCAAACTGGCCAATTTAAATACGGAATCTAATTTAAGAATTAAAAATATTGAAGAAGCCATTAAACAACAAGAAGAAATATATAAAATACGGATGAAAATAGAAGAACAACAATTAAAAGCAGCTATAGTAGCAAAAAAAAAACTGGAGGCCAAAAGACATTTGGCCATACTGCAATTAAAAAGATTTAAAACTCAAACTAACAAATAATTAAGAGAAATTAAAAATATTTTTCATTTTGTTTAAATTAAATTTTGTTAATTGTTATTATTATTCCTAAAATGTTGGTTAATAAATTCATTTCTAAATAATAACCCTAACTGATTATTTTCATTATTTATAACTGGAATATTTTCATTGGAATTATCTACTTCTTCCACAATGTTATTTTCATTTGAAGCAATTGCTATATTTTGCAATGTTGCAGCAGCACATATAATAGCTAGAGAGGTATTTAATTTTGTTGATAGTCCCCTTCTCAAACACGAAAATCTTCTCTTCCAAACACCAAATAGACGTTCAACAATATTTCTTGTTCTGATGTGTGCATAATTATATTTCATTTCACCATTGGTTTCTGGATTAATTACTGGTGTCAGTAAATAATTTCTACACGGATACCCATTATCCCCTAAAAGTAAACCCTCCACATGATTTTGCTCAAATAACACGCGAAGCGCGCTTCTATTAAATATTAGATTATCATGTGCAGACCCGGGATGCCTCACGACAATGTCTAGAATTTCTAATTGAGGTCCAGCTACGGAACATTCAATGAGAAGTATCCTTTCCGGTTCCGAAATACTTCCGCATTATCGCCCCCATGATTTAATATGGGAATATGTGTACAATCTATACATCCGCTTACTCCAGAAAAATTTGCAATACTCCAAAATTTAATTATATTTTTATTTTGATTTTCAGGAAATTTTATGTACTCCGGAAAATGACCTGCTATAATTTCAGAAACATTTTTTATAATCCGACTTACAGATGCCTGACCAATTCCTCGTAAGTCTCCATTTACATGTATTATTAAGGGTAAAATAGTCTGCAAAACTGTGTTCTTTGTAAATCTATATCTACTACGAAATTCATCTTCGCCATAAAATTCTAGTGGATTTTCCATATCACGAATGTAGCGTTTTGGCCTTCTTTCTTTATGAACACCTTCCACAATGTCCATAAATTCGAAAAACTCTAAATTATCTTCTCTATCAGGATCCATTATTTCTTTAAAATTTCAAACTGTCAAAAATTGACAGAAACAAATACTTAAGCACGTCTCAAGGTTGCTCTGATGCTCTCTCGAGTAAAGTCGTTGTCAAGTTTGCGCGAAGTCTTACTTCATAACCGAGTAGGGACTATAATAGCTGATTCAATACTTAAGTATTACTCAAGTTTAAGATTGAGCGAAGTTGTGACTATAAGTACGGGCACTGTTTTATATATTAAATTTATACGCTGATATTTTAAATTAAAAAATTAGAAATAAGTAATTTTTAGAAATTTCCAAATAAATTACGTTCTATAGGTACGCACTAGTCATTGGTATTTTTAGTGTTACTATGAATACAAAAAAATTATTCCCAATAATTATTTTCATTAAAATGTAAAATTTTATTAATTATTAAATTCAAATTGTAGGTATAGGCTCGTATATGCTTACTTCGTGTTTGTGCTTTATCTAATCATGGAAAAATTACAAATTTATATTAATAAAGTTGTTTTGTAAATATATAGGACGGCTTGTGGGTCAGATAACAGGGTAGGCGACATAACAAGCAGTAACAAAAAATTGAAGTGAAAAATGCGTACAGCAAGTATATACACTCCGTATATACTTGCTGTACGCACTCCGTCTACTTTTTGTTAAAATTTTAATTTGGCGATATCGCTTTATCTATCAATTTTATAAAAAATGTTCAGAATGAAAATGTGCATCGATGAGTATAAAATTTGTTGTTAAATTGTTTCTTATGTACGAGTTACAAGCAAAAAAATGCATGAATTAAGGTAATTATCAAAGTGCCTTGAAAAATAAGACAATAATATATATGTTTGATGTTTCTGACATATATTTCATTCGATATTGTTATTATTAGAATTTGTGATTAATTTTTTACTTCTAGATTAAATCTCCCTAATAATAAAATTTTAAAAATGTCAGATATATCAGAAACAACAAACATTTGTATATTATTAGGAGAAGAAAGCGGTCTTTATGTGTTGAATTCAGTTACTGCGGCCGAGGCGCTAGCCAAGGGCCAGGGTCAGGAAAGCTGGGTAAAATACAAAAAGAGCGTTTTACTCCGAATGACATATACTAATTTTTCTTTAAGTGTTTCAAATAAGGTTTGATATTTTTCCGAAATTTTTTTATTGTAGAATTTGTAATTTGCTGGCTGTGTACATTACACTACAAACCAAAAACGATACAATTGTCAAATAACAATTTTCAATATGATCTGTGTTGCTGTGCTGTAGCGAATGCCGCCACCAGCGGTGAATAAACACGCTAACATTTTTTTACTAGTACAATAATAACAACATTTTTGTACTAGTATGACAATGAATATCTTCTATAGTGTGTGTACAGTAACATATGAATATAGTAATACGCTTAAAGAAAACAAAATATTGTCTTATTTGTCATGGTACTGTAATAATTGCCTTAATTCGCATATTTTCTTTTGCTTCTAACTTTTACATACGAAATAATTTAACAACAAACTGGATACTTATCCATGCACAAATTTTAACATTAAATTTCCTGTTCGAGAAAAAAAAGTTATGTTTCAATTAATATTGGATATTAAGTAATTATTTCTCTAATGATTATAGCAATAATAATGAAAGTGCTAATTATCTGTCTCATACTCAGCATTGAATTTCTGAGGCAAAGCTACGGACGAGTACGGCGTAAGGGGGTGAATATGTTGGAGCTGTGATAAAAGTTATAAGAACAACGATAAGAGCGGCGATAAAAGCGAATCAAATCTGTATTTCCTTGATGGGTTTATAGTAGAGTTGTGATGATAGTACAGTTCTACTTCTACCTGTCAACTAAGGTGAACCGTTTCTAGAAATGAGTGATTCGGAAAAAGAAGAATTACTATTATCTTCAAATACTACTAAATGGTATGCTGAAAAATTTCTGCGTAAAAAACGTCAATATGCTGCACATCCAATTAATACCAAACGATATGAATTTGGAGAATTCCATCATTTATATAATGACTTGTTGTTTAAATTACTCGCCACTTCATCCCATAATTTATCAAGCACATATCTATTGTGGTGATTTTTATTTGTTTGGTCCTACAAAGGAGATCTCACAAATACTACGCTAACTAATTTTTCGACTTCCATCTCATGCGTCTTGCCACGATGAGAGCCTAGAAATACAATCATTTCTTTCTCGACGCTCTTATCGCTGCTTAGCTCCTAAGCGTAGCTCTGCTCATTGCTTCAATATAAACACTTACATTTAAATCTAAACATTCATTTGCACTGTTTCGCTAGTATCGCCGCCCTTATCGTTTATCGTAGCTCCAACATAAACGTACCCTAAGGCTAAGGCTAAAGCAGGGAGCCAGAGAGGAACGATAGGCTACCTGCTCGGGTCCATTTCTATGGCTCCGCCCAAATCGATGATCACTGTGGAAATATTTGCAATCGTTTGTGCTTCGTTTGTGCCTGTTTGTGCACATATTCCCAACGTTTGTGCGCTCTACGTACCCCCGTTATAAAGGGAGGGGCCTTGGAAACGATAGCCCCTCCCAAAATAAAAACCGAGATCAAAATAACAGCAATCGTTAGTGCTTCGTTTGTGCTTGTTTGTGCACATATTCCCGACGTTTGTGCACCCTCCATACCACCGTTATAACGGGAGGGCCGTGGAAACGATACCCCCCCCCCCCCAAATGAATATCAAGACCAAAATGATAGCAATCGTTTGTGCCTCGTTTGTGCTTGTTTGTGCACACATTCCCGACGTTTGTGTACCCTCCATACCACTGTTATAATGGGAGGGGCCGTGGAAGCGATAGCCCCCCCCCCCAAATGAATATCGAGACCAAAATGACAGCAATCGTTTGTGCTTTGTTTGTGCTTGTTTGTGCACATATTCCCGACGTTTGTGCACCCTTCATACCATCGTTATAATGGGCGGGGCCGTAGAAACAATAATCCCCTTCCCCTAATGAAAATCGAGACTAAAATGACAGAAATCGTTTGTGCTTGTTTGTGCACTTCATCCTGACGGTTGTGCACCTTTCCTTCCCTTGTTATAATGGAAGGGGCCGAGGAAACGATAGGAAATGGTGCGCTTTTTGAACAAACCAATAATTTTTTTGTATAATGTAATATACGAAATAATGGAATTCTACACAAAGGGTATTTTTAAAATTTTTACTATTTATTTATGTAATAATCAAGGCTAGTAGTAATTAAAACTGTAAAACGCAATCATTTTTAGAGGAGAATAAGTATTTGTGTAGTATAGTTTGTTAACATTATATATGTATATATTTTAGTCTATCGATTCGAAGTTAGCGACGGGCGCATATGGGTCTACCGTTCAACCAAGTATTGCGCAACAGAATTCTTTATTTCTAAGGATGATATGTAGCACAATGAACTAATATTCAATGATTACGAGATGTAGGGGTAAGTACCAGTGTCCCTAGATAATAATTAAAACATAAGTAGAAATGAGACGACTAAATATTATGTCTAAATAGACAATTTATTCTAATGGTTAAATGCTGCAACCCTACGGGATGGCCAGCTACATGGCTATATGGGGGAAATTAGTACTGACATCAGATATGTAATAAAATAGAATTTGAGGTGGTACAACGCTGTATTTTATTTTAAATTATTTTGTAAATTTCATATATAACGGAATATTCCAACTATATTTAAGGGTACTCCACAAACCCTCTACGGGATGGCCAGCTACATGACTACATGGGGGTGATTAGTAGGGCCATTATCTATGTAATACAATATAATTTAAAGTGGTACAATGCAGTAGTTTTAAAAAAATAATTTTGAAAATTTCATATGCATATAGCGAAATATTCCGGCTATGTTAAAGGATTAACTACAAACCCCCTACGGGATGGCCATCTACATGGCTATATGGGGGTGATTAGTTGGGTCCCTATCCTTGAAACAAAATAGAATTTGAGGTGGTACAACGCTGTATTTTTTTAAATAATTTTAAAAGTTTCGTATATTGTTGAATATTCCGCCTATGTTTAAGGGTACTCGTTAAAACCTTTACGAGATGGCCAGCTGCATGGCTATATGAGGGTGATAGGTAGGGTCCTTATCTATGAAATAAAATAAAATTTGAGGTGGTACAACGCCGATTTTTTTAAATAATTTTTAAAAGTATCGTAGATTGTTAAATATTCCGCCTATGTTTAAGGGTTAACTACAAACCCCCTACGGGATGGTCAGTAACACGGCTATTTGGGGGTGATTAATAGGGTCCTTATGCTTGAAACAAAATAGGATTTGAGGTGGTACAATGCCGTATTTTTTTAAATTATTTTAATAGCTGCATATGTAGCGCAATATTCCGGCTATGTTTAAGTGTTAACTACAAACCCCTTACGGGATGGCCAGCTACATGGCTATATGGGGGTGATTAGCAGGGGAAAAATTTTAAAATTATTTTTAAAGAAGTACAGCGTTGTACCATCTCAAACTCTATTTTGTTTCAAGCATAAGGACCCTACTAATCACCCCCGTATAGCAGTGTAGCTGGCCATCTCGTGCGGGGTTTGTAGTTAACCCTTAAACATAGCCGGAATATTCCGCTATATATGAAAATTTCAAAATAATTAAAAAAAATACGGCGTTGTACCACCTTAAATTCTATTTTGTTTCACGACTAAGGACCCTACTAATCACCCTAATCTAGCCATTTAGCTGGTCATCGTGTAGGGCGTTTGTAAAGTACTCTCAAATATACCTGGAATATTCCGCTATTTGAAATTTTCAAAATAATTTTTAAAAAATACTGCATTGTACCACTTCAAATTCTATTTTATTACATGGGTAACGGCTCTACTAATCACCTCCATGTAGTTATGTAGCTGGCCATCACGTAGAGGGTTTGTGGAGTACCCTTAAACATCGTCAAAATATTCCGCTATATATGAAACTTTCAGAATAATTAGAAATAAATTACTGCGCTGTATCACCTCAAATTCTATTTTATTACATAGCTAATGGCACTACTAATTTCCCCCACATAGCCATGTAGCTGGCCATCCCGTAGGAGTGCAGCATTTAGTCGGCTCATTTCTACTTATTTTTTAATTATTACCTCCTCTAAAAATGATTGCGTTTTACAGTTTTAATTACTAGCCTTGACTATTACAGAAATAAATAGTACAAATTTTAAAAATACTGTTAGGTGTATAATTCCAATCTTTCGTATGTTTCATTATATAAAATATTTATTGGTTTGTTCAAAAAGCGCTCCATTTTCTATCGTTTCCTCGGCCCCTTCTATTATAACAAGGGAAGAAAAGATGCACAAACATCGGGATAAAGTGCACAAACAAGCACAAACTATTGCTGTTATTTCAGTCTCGATTTTCATTGGGGCTGGGAGAGTTATTGTTTCCACGGCCCCTCCCATTATAACAATGGTATGGATGGTGCACAAACGTCGGGAATATGTGCACAAACAAACACAAACGATTGCTGTCATTTTGGTCTTGATATTCATTTGGGGGGGGGCTATCGTTTCCACGGCTCTTCTTATTATAATTGAGGTATGGAGCGTGCCCAAACGTCAGGAATATGTGCACAAACGATTGCTGTAATTTTGGTCTCGATATTAGTTTTGGGGGGAGGGGCTATCGTTTCCACGGCCCCTCCCATTATAACGGTGGTATGATTGGTACGCAAACATCGGGAATATGTGCACAAACAAGCACAAACGAAGCACAAACGTTTGCTGTCATTTAGGTCTCGATATTAATTTTGAGGGGGGGGTTATCGTTTCCACGGCCCCTACCATTATAACAGTGGTATGGAGGGTGCACAAACGTCGAGAATATGTGCATAAACAAGCACAAACGATTGCTGTTATTATGATCTCGGTTTTTATTTTGGGAGGGGCTATCGTTTCCAAGGCCCCTCCCTTCATAACGGGGGTACGAAGAGTGCACAAACGTCAGGAATATGTGCACAAACAGGCACACACGAAGCCCAAACGATTGCAAATATTTCTATAGTGATCGTCGATTTGGGTGGGGCCGTGGAAATGGACCTTTCCTGCTCCCAGTCCTATACGCAGGGCACGTGTTTGGGTCTATGGGCAGGGGTCATGGGGTGCGACCGTAAAGCTGTGCTGCTACATAATATGATACTAAACAAAAAATAAATACCCGTATATTTTCAATCGATTAATTATTTGTAGTTTATGAGAAAACAATTATTATTAAAAATTTGGGGAAGAGATATGTATACTGAGAGGAAAACTGATAGTTATAGCCACCTGTCGCCTTACCACATGCCACAACATAATCACGACGCTGGTCTATAACTACCTTCTTCCATCCCAGTCTATCTGTCTTCTTCCACGATCCTACCACGATAGCGTCACATATCCCATCTCCAAAATATTATACTGACTAATTACAATACTATTGTAAACCAATGTTTAGTTAGTTTTTTTTTATTATAATAATGAGTGTAATGAGACGCTAGTGTTAGCAAATTTGGCCATGCTTTTGCACATTGGCACACAGCATTATAAAACCATTTTAAATTTTTTTAAAATTCTTTAATCAATTAATAACAATCAACAAAAACGAAGAAAAGACTAGTACGAGAGCGTATAGAATACTAAGATAAACAAAACGAACCAAAGACAGGCAAAAATATGTGTAAAAAGCAGGAATCAAAAACTAATATTTTTTTTAAAAAAACCTCTCAACAGGATTAAATCCCAATTACAGAGAGGTTTACAAATACAAACATCCATGCCTTAGTGGGATTCGAACCCAGGACCCCTAGCATACTCATGACTGAGAGCCGTTGCTCTAACCATTGAGCCACTCGATAATAGACAAACCCTAAATATAACGGTAGAAGAGTTTATGTATGCAATAGAATTATTTATTTCATAATAAATGTATCAATAATTGCAAGAATATAACACAAACTAAACCATACGATCAGGATAGTGCAACTAGGGATGCGCACGATACATCGATGTTTGAGAAAAATCGATATTTAGCTTTCGATATTTTATCTTTTTCGATATAGGTATTTGTTTTCGATATTTGCTCTCGATGTTTTCAAAAATGCATTCCTAATATGTCAAGAATTGTTAATCATAGACACGCTACTCTCCTGTGTCCTTCCTTTACTTACATATGTTTCGTCACAGTTTATATGATGTCTACCTTAGTTTGGAGAAAATACTTCCACCATAACTGAGTATGCAAAGAAATAAAATAAAAGGGAAACGGTTATAAAATAATAGTTGCGATTCTGATGTGTTTTAACTTCAGTGGTTAGTGATTACATTTGATTTTTAATAAAATAAGTTTATAGATTTGTGTATATTATAGGAACCGACATTGTTGTTTTTTTTATTAACTGTAAAATATGAAAGCATAACAATAATAATCATAATAATAATAATAATAATAATAATAATTTTATTTTTTATTTGGTCTAAAGGTTCCTCTTTTACAAAATATGAAAGCTTATTTATTTTATTTTCAAGAGTGAAAAGTCGAAAATCAGTTCATATATTTTGTAAAAATCGATGTTTTAAAATACCAATATTTTTGATCCGATATTTATACAACATCCATTTTTGTTCAAGTGCAACTTGAATTTTTTTGCACCCTAACGGCCTGCCACTGTGACAGACAGAGAGGGAATAATATACTCGTACATTCTTGTTATCTCCCATGATCTCGATGTGAGCAACGGCTAGGAGCGGTCAGGCAAGCGGCATTAGGTGCAGATGTGTTGTGATTGTATGCTTTTCGATTCCAATTATGGACTTTTGTTTTTTTTTAATATTTTCTCTTGAAGCTTATAACTATTTATGCTATGTTTCTAAAATTAATATTTATTATTATTATAAAGTTTAAGGACAAAACATATTTTTCATCTTGGTATTCCAAGTTACAAGGTAGGCGTCGCCTATTATATAGAGATCATTTTAAAGATTTGGGTATTTTGACTCTACCATCTATATATGTTTTAAACTCACTTCTTGAAATACATAAATCCAAATTAAATATCATTTGAAATAGAGATTTGTAACACTAGAAAGTCCATGAAATACATTGAATTTAGATCTATATAATAAACTATACCCGAAAAAGTAAAACAATATGAATCAAAAACCATTCAAAAATATTAAAAACTTTCTTATAAAACATGCTTTTTACAAAATTGAAGAATAGTGAATTACGCTGAACGGAAACAAGACATTCACTGCAAATTAAATATTATAAGAAAACGATAATACATTTAACATCAAACGAAAATTATCTATATTATGATGTACACGATACACCTATTATTATTATTTTTAATAATTGTGAAAATGTAACATTTACTCTACAGTCTATAAATATATGCTCATAATAAAAGTTTCCGACGGTAAATACAAAATATTATGTAATTAGGGAATATTATATAGGTATTTCTTATTTATTATTCATTCTATCATTACTCTTTCCAACAAAAGTTATTATTGCAATATGATACTAATATTTCATCTCGTATAAATAAAATATCTTTACATTCGTAAATAAATTTGAAATTATTGCCACACCACATATTTTTACTTTTGGGTTTGTGATTTGGAACAAAGTATGACTATAATCGAATAGATGGAGACTAGTAAATGTACAAAAATTTCTACTTTATCGACTCAGCCATAGTTATTCATCTCAGTGCCCACTAGCGCTCGCCTCGGCGTAGAAACAAATTAATCGGGGGTATCATTTCACCTTAAACCGTT